>APFE030251891.1:78450-95457 GCA_000404065.3 Pinus taeda
TGAAGAGAACATATATTTATAGAAATAAATATTGTAATGAAATTTCATATCGTATCTTGTATTATGAATTAATGTGTTTTATTCATGAAGTTGGAAATTACCTTGGACAGAATAACTATGCATAGAAATGGTTATGGCATGCCTAGTTTAATTTGATTATTACTATAAATATATGCTAAAATTCTAAGGCCTTACAAGCATCTTAGGGTAGTGAAAGGAATTTGTGTACATCATTTCCCAATATTTCCAACAAATACAAATTCACAATGAAGATGGTAACATTTTGGTTGCAACTCAAAAATAATAACATCGATGAAGATATGGTCTCATTGTTGGAAAGAAAGGTTCATTGAAGATAATAGTATTCTAATGGGCAAGGATGTAATACCCTAGTTTTTTACCTCTAAAATGTAATATGTTAAATCATTCATTATTTGAATGATGTGGTATATTTGACGAGAATATAGCCACTTGGATTTAGTTATAATTACTTGTCTCTAAGTAATGTAAATATATCATAAATGTTCCTTTTGGGAGCTCAAGGCAAAACCAAGCCTAAGTACTAAATGGGTTTAAATCCCCATGGTGGGCTAGGATTATGGTTTGGTTGTTATGTTTCCATGTTGTCATTAAATTATGTAAAAACATGAACAAAAGTGAGATATAATAATCAAACATCCACCAAAAGATTGATTGAGAAGCAACAAGAGGACCATAATACCACAAGAGGGGAAGAGAAAAGGGAGTCGATGGGTAATTTTACTTGACACTTATCAGGAGGTACCATTATCCTTTCCTATGCTTCCTTACAAAAAAATTCCATCAAATTTTGACTAGAATTTACCTTTGAAATTTGTTTCCCTATCTTTCTCGGGAAGGCCATATTGCCCATACAAGGAGTGTATGTCTTCAAGGGAAATCATTGTTGACCATTTTTCATGGACCGCTTTTATATTTTCCTATTTGAATGTTCTCCCTTTTGTTTCTCATGAAGGAACTAATAGGAAACCATAGTTATTTATGCCCAGAATGGCAAGAGAATACCATGAAATTATGGTTGGTACGAGCTTGTGGAGGTTGGGCATTTTTTGTTGACAAGTCAAAGAGGAAATAGGATGGTTTTGAGGGTAAAACCATGGCTAAAATTTCCTTGAGAAAACACCATAAATCGCGTAACCTTTTTAGTCTTACTCATTGAAAATTTGAGCCAAGTGTTTCCTCCTCCAGGTAATTCCTAGTAGGGAACTATTAGTTTGGACTCCTTTTGTCTACACTTGAAAGGAAGAATGTACATAATGGAATATGGAGCTAAGAAAGGGAATATCTTTCTTGTGTTGTGAAAGAGAAGAGAGTGTTATGTTTGATTAAGAGTTGGATGGGTAACTGGAGTACTTGGTAGTGAGAAGATTGGCTATGTCATGAAAGAAATGTGTTGGTTGTATGAGATTAAAGAGACATGGGATCTTTCTTCATCAAGGTGGTATCATGGTCTGGCTTGGGGATGGAATAGATAGTTAATTGTTAGTACTGGAGAATGAAACACTTATCATCAAGCAATTGATGGACTTTACTTGAAAACAAATAATTATTCATAATCAGTAATTTATGGAATACTTTATGTTTGCATTATGTTTCATAATGGGTAAATAATGACTTTGAAATATGCAATGTTGTTTCCACTACTATTATATGAATTATATGTGTCTTGATGTTAAAGTTTGAATTTATCCTAATGATTGATTAATTAGAATAAGTAACTTTGTACGAATTTTGTTAGGTCCCTATAATACTAGTGATTACCCCATTACTATTGTAGCTATATCCCTTATTAATATTGTTGTGCCCCTATTGTCCCCATATTGTTCTTACTATGCCCCATAGAATCCCTCTATTGTTATTTTTGTGTCTTTATATTATTGTTGTTAGGTCGGTTGGGTTATATTGTGACTCCTTAAGCTCCTATATATAGAAAGGAGGTTTTGTCATTTGAATCATCAAAGAATCATTCATTTGTGTAATGTAAAGGAGGTTGCCCCCTCGAAGAGGCTGAATTCTAAGGCGTTGATCTATCTTTTCTATCTTTTTGTGAGCTGGTTTCATAACAAATTTCCCCAATGGCCAAAGAAGCATATGAGTACATCAAAATATACCTTTAAAATATAATTTTCTTTTTCTCGAAAATTAAGCAATCAATCTCCCCTTTTACTTTGATTTCAAAACAAAGAAATCAATCTCCCTTTTCAATTTTGATTCAAATTGATAAAGAATGGTCTTATCATTTCAAATTGATAAGGAAATTCAAACAAGGGTCTTGTCATTTCTAACAAGATATCTATGCAACTATCCTATAAGAAATCTCGATGAATTTGTAATGCCTAAAAATATAAAAGAATAAATAAATGTTTTGGGTACACACGTGGAAGAGAACCAAAATTATGGGTCAATATTCAAAGGCCACACGTTGGTTTTAACCATGTACAGTTAATTGTTTCAAAGGAAAACACACACATTGACATAGAGATTTTACACCTAGAATCCCAAATCAAGAAAACAAAAATATTTTTCAGTGTATATTCTTGTTTATAGTATTACAATACAATATATATCCCACAACATCCAAATTTCTAATCCATATACCCTATATTAGATTACAACAATAGTTCCTTAATCAAAACTACAAACCCATGGGCTAAACCACCATGCACCACAAAGTTGCCAAAGGAAAAAATCATGTGCCGAAACCCCCAAAAATAGAGGCAAAAAACTGCCCAAAAAAATTTTGGGGTCCACTACCCCCAAACCCTTGAGTAGGGATTAATTATACCATTTTGTGAACCCCCAAGCAAGGGGGCTTCTCCACCCCCACTACACCCAATGCAATGTATAGCACATGCAGGTAGTCGTGTAAAGAACATAACACATACCCAACATTCTCCCACTCGTTAAGTTTCTTTGAACACAAAGAGTATCGCGAGTACATGATAAACAATCCAAGGAAATAATGCCATTGTTTCTCTACGCCAAAGATAAATTCTTAGTGCTCGCAATTTTTTAAATGAATCTACAACATCCTTTAAAGTATCCACCTTCACTAGAAACACCTTCTTTTATTCAATTGTATCTCTCACAAAGTGATATTGAACATAAATATGCTATGTATTAGAATGATATGTTGGGTTCTTTTCCAAGAATATTTCATTATTAACTATCGCAAGCTATCCTCATAGCTCGCACTACCAACTTAATACCTTAACAGAATCCATGTAACCATACTACTTCCTTGCTTGCATGAATGGTTTCCATATATTTAGCTTCTTTAGTTGAGAGTGACATTATAGACTATCTCTTGCACATCCAATTGATTGCTCCTCCATATAGGTTAAACACATACCCACTTATATCTCTTCTATAATCTAAATCTATAGCCCATTCTGCATCAAGAAAATCCATGTATGTACAACACTCTATTTAATATTGATCTTCTTTGGTAGCACAATCCATAGCCAATAGTGCCACACATTTACTTGAAAACCATCTTAACTGCTTTCCAATGCTCCTTCCCCGGCTTTGACAAATACTTAATACTCCCACTACATGTGCAATGTCTAGTCTAATATAGACCATAGCATACATCAAAATTCCAACTGCACTAGCATATGGAACATGAGACATGTCCTATTTCTCTTCATGTTTTGGGACATTAATCTACAAATCAATTTACACCTAGAGGAATATGCACCCTTATTAGTTTACATTCCTATATATTAAACCTATACAATATTATCTCAACTTACTTTCTCTGATTTAACCAATTTTTTATGTTTTCTTGATCTCCTCTAATTTCCATGCCCAAAATGAAATGTGTACCACTGAGTTCCTTCATGCCAAATTTAGAGAACAACTGAGATTTCACTTTTCAGATTATTTCCCTGTCATTTCCAATCAACAACATATCATCCACATAGAAGACCAAATAAATTATATGATCACCGACTAATTTGAAATATACACAATTATTAGCTTTTCTCCTTATGAATCCAAGTTCCAATATATAATTATCAAAAAAATTATACCACGTCCTTGGACATTACTTTAACCCATATATGGACTTTTTCAACCTACACACCAACTCTTCTTTACCTTCAATGCAAATCCTTTTGGCTACTTCATGTAAATTTCGTCTTTCATATCCCCATGTAGGAATGTTGTCTTTACATCTATTTGTTCTACTAAAAAATAAAATGTACGGGAAATAGATAAAAGAAATCTAATAGAAGTTAACTTGGAAATGGGAGAAAAGATCTCACCAAATTCAATTCCCTCTACTTGGAAATAACCTTTTTCATATTAACGTGGCTTCATATTTCTCCACCCTATCTTATGCATTCAATATCTTCTTAAACACCCATTTGTTACCTATGGGATTTCTTCCAACATGAAACTCCACTAGATCCCAAGCCTCATTCTTGTTCAAGGATGACGTTTCTTCAGCCATGTCCTTTTTATATGGTTTTCCATCCAATGAATCCATTACTCCCCTAATATTCCTAGGATCATCATGAGTAATAAACGAAGAAAAAATTGAGTAGAAATTAGGTGGACTATACCTTTTCTCTTTCCTTCTTTCCTGAACCAATATCCTCAACACTAGAGTATGTGGATCTTCTTCTTCTTATTCCTATTCTTCTATAGAGTAATATTCATCATCCTTTAATTCAATATCTATATTTTCTAATAATTTTTCACTTGGTAGGAATTCCTATTTCACAACATCTTTGATTTCTCTAAATACTAAATCTCTACTATATAAAATATTCTTAATTCATAGGTTTCAAAAGTTATAACCTTCCAGACCATCTTTATATCCAATAAAGATGCACTTTTCAACTTTCTTATCCATGGCACTCTTGTTCTCCTTTGTAACATGTACATAAGCATCATATAAAATACCTTGATATGTTTAAAAGAGGGTCTCTTACCAATCCATACCTCATGTAGAATATTATCATATAGCATTGATGGGGATGATATATTTACTAGGTAACATACAGTGTCCACTGCCTTTGTTTAAAATTCTTGTCCTAGCCCAGAACCACTAAGCATGCTCCTTTATTTCTCCATCAATGTCATATTCATCCTTTCTGTAACTCCATTATATTGAGGTGTGTATGGATTATTATTGTGACTTGTTATACTGCACTTCTTACAGAATTGTTCAAAATCATTCTTGTAGAATTATCCATCGTTATTTGTCCTTAGCACCTTAACTTTATTCTCTATCTAATGTTCCACAAGAGACTTAAACTCATTGAATTTTTCAAAGACTTCATATTTCTTCCTAAGGAAATAAATCCTTATATTCTTCAAGAATTCATCTATAGATGAGACATTGTACATATATTTACCCAGTGGTGGAACTGACACGGGTCCAAACACATCATTGTGCACTAACTATAATATTCCCTCTAACCTCAGAGAACCACAGGAGAGTCTTACTTGATTCTATTTCCCATATAAACAATGCTAATATAAATCAAAATCTATAGAGCACTTAAGAATACCTTCTACCAGACCATTTTCATGCAATCTTGAAGGCCCTTCTCTCCAATACCTCCCAGTGTTTGATGCCACGGAATAGTATTTTATCTATAGGTTGTAGTAGTTTCTTCTTCTTCTGATCCACTCTCAGGAACAATGAAACTCTTGCAATCATCACTAGAATTTCTTCCCAATAGCTTGTACAGAGTTCCAATTCGAATTCCCCTCAACAATACCATTGCTCCTCGAACCATCCTATAGGTATATTTTTCAAACATTATTTTTACACTTGCATCACCCATATTTCTTACATAAATCAAATTTTTGGCCAATATTAGGATGTGCATAACACCAAGGAGTGCCTTAATACTTCCACCCATGAGCTTCAACTTGAATTTTTCTCATCTTATGATTCTCGTTGTCTATTCATCTCCTAAGAAAACATTGTGACCATCATATCTTCCATACTTGCAAAACGTTGAAAATGGTTGGTATTGATGTCAAAGGTTGTCCAAATGAAAGAGAAATTTACATAGTAAAATATCATATTTTGAGACCTTTCCAACTATATATGGCACACCTTCTGGAAATATTGTTTTTGGAAATTTTTTGATGCCCCATTTACATACCCAATATTTGAATGCATTTTTACTCCAATTAACTAGCTCACCAACGGTATATGGCACTCCCTCTAACTCCTCATAGTTGAGGAGAAATTATTTTTTGAATATTCAGCATACATTATGCTAATTTCACATGTCAACCCATCCAGTGGACAACTCAATCTAGTCTAAACCCCAAATCCACTATAGATAGGCTTGAGAAGGAGAATTTCTAGTCACTCACTCAAGAAAATTGGTTCTATTCTAAGGTAGCCAAGGAGCGGATATAAAGTTCATACCTCATGAACCAAAGGGAAAAGAAGTAAATCTGAGTTCTAGTCGAGTTGGAGGAATTTTTATGGGATATATTTTCTACCTTGCTTGGGATGTAAAAGGGGTCTTGGCACACATTTTGGGAAGGTAATTTGTTCTAGTTTGAAGGAGGTTGAATTCTAGTGTGTAGGAGGTCGAATTCTGGTCTACTTTAGAGGCTGAGTTTCAGCTCTATTTTTTTTTTTGTAAATTAGTCTAATTCTATTATAGTACAAAAAGATTCAAAAAATTACAACGAGGCATGCCTCTGATATCACCACCATACAGAGATGGATTTTGCACATTGTAACCATATCCAGCCAGGCATTTGTCATTCTCCAGGTTTGGAAGACTCGCCTGCTGCTACAAAACTCTATCCAGTCAACAGATGAATCTAGTAACCCAGACATATTCCCGATTACAGACTCAAAAACCATATTCCCATTTACAGACTCAAAATCCATATTCCTAGACTATATATTCGGACAAAGTAACCGCAAACAGAAGCACGTTTAAGAACTATGATAATCCTGCAAGGGCTGAGCAGAGCGACAGCATTACAAAGAGAGATAACGCTGTAAAAACACAGATCTTGACCAACCAGATAAACAAAATGACTATGCCATACCCTCCACCCGATGGTCCTGAAAACAGGCTCAGACGTCCACAGAGGTGGATGGCAGCTCTTCCACCACCATACAGCCAAACTGGTCTGGCTCGCTTGAGTCAGTGTGGGGCGCGTCGTCTTCGGCTAGAGCACTTGGACCCGCCACGGCACCCACTGTTGCCTCCGACAGATTGCGCTGACCCGGCCCTGGAGCAGGAGGCTGAACTGCTGGACAAAAACTTTGCGCAGGAAGCAGGGTTTATTGACCCATGGTTGTAGCAAGAGGCCTGTGCTCCTCTGCAACTGGCGAAGGGACCACACGCTCGCATTTTTCAATTTTGACAGATACATAGTAGGTATCGGAGTCCAGAAGGCACGGGAAGCTGAACCTGGTTGTGGGATGGGAGAAGTGGTCACATACATAGGCTCTAGCTCGTCCATGTCCTCTCCTTCGTCTTTGCCGGGCACTAATAACATCATCCGACGAAGAATCGGAGGAGCGAGGTGGGTTGGCTCGTCCCCTTGCTCCTCCACGAGACCAGCCGCGGCGGCTGCTAAGGCGAAGCCTCTCCCGAGGCATTGCAAACCAGAATTGACAGAGAGGTGGCCGGTGAAGTTGGGACTTGACTGGTAATGGTGACGCTTAGGAACTGAAGGCGGAATGGCGCAAGAAGGCCCAAGAGCAAAAGGAGAAACGGGGAATTGCAGGGGAATTTCACGAAAACAGACCTGAGCTAACAGGATTGCAGGCCAAGGTTTGAAACTCCAACAGCAGCGAAAGGTGAGCTCTGAAACGAGGGAGGGATGAACAAAGTGCTGGCTTGACCCTTTGCGGCGCCTACCGGTCTGCAAATCACATAGCATAGAAACCCAGAGCCGAATGATAACCAGAACAACCAACAAACAATGCCTTACCTTCCCCATTGCGTTGTAATTATACTGGGTTGTCGCACTTCGCGCCATGTGCGAACCTATACCCTGCATCAGCTTCCCGGAGGATGGAGTAACAGTGCGCGCGCGAGGTTGAATGGCAAGAGCGGCTCGTCTGCGGTGAATGACACTGCTTGAGTTTAATGTGAGGCAAGAGGGGTGGCAAGCCTTTAATGGGCTTGTACAGGTGGCGGGACTAGGCTGCCACTTGCCCAGTGGGAAGCCCGCCCCCATACCGCTTTCAACTGCTCGCACCCGCAGCCAGGAGAGTTTCAACTCTATTGGAGACCAAGTTTTAGCCCTATTGGAAATGGCTCAACTACTCAAAAAACTAAAGAAAATATCCAAATTGAAAGTCAAGTTACCTCTTGTTTATTTTAATTGGGTGAGATAGGACATTTTTCTGCTAAGTGTCATTTCAGGGAAGATATTGATGGTGAGGAGGAACCCAGAAAAAGGGTCTCCAAAGGGGAATCTTCAAAAAAGAAGAATATCTATTCCAAAGAGGATAATGATTTTTCTGAAGAAGAAGAATATGATTATGATGGTTATAGAAGATAGATCCTTTTTTTAGTCACAAATGAAGAATCCAACATAGACAAACAAAAGGAGCAAAAAGAAAAAGAGGAAGAAGAAGGGGTTGAAGGAATACTGGATCTTGAAGTAGAATCTATCAATACATTAGAAGAAATTGATAACCTCAAGAAGAAGAAGAAAATATTATCCAAGGAAAACATCTCCGTCAAGATTGAAAAAAATGAAGCAAAAAGAGTGTAAGAAATGTTGAATGGATAGCTAAAAGAAAAGGAAGAAAATTGTGAAAAGCTTGAAGTAGAAATTCTCTCATTAAGGAAAGAGATAGATAAGTTCAACAAAAACGTGAAAATATCGCAAACCCTAGATGTTATTCTCAGCAATCAAAGATCATCATATGACAAGGCCGATCTTGGTTATATGGGTGAGAATTCATACAAAGAAGATGCAAACATCAAGTCACTAGGTAAGGAAGTTGAAGAAAATCCTTAAATCTCCAATCTCAGCAAGAAAAAGGACAAAAGTCGAGAAGAGTCTAGAAACACTACTACACAAAAAAGTTATGATGATGCTCTCAAGAAGTCCATTCATAATGCATGTAGAAATGCATTAAGGGACAAGGACCAGAAATCTTCTCCAAAGTAGATCAACTCTAGAATAATTGTTCCATTAAGTTAATCATACACAACTGGGTATCAAACTATTTTTCTTGGTCACTCTTTCTTATGTAGAAATTTTGGACATCAAGTTAGAGAGTGTAGAGCTTATAATGATTATGATAGAGGTTCTTACCAAAGCTCTATGAATAAGTTGTAGACAACTAAATCAAATATATTGATGGATTCAATAACATAAATCATAATTCATTTGCTCCATTATCCAAGTCTAGTATAAAGTGTTACAAATGCAACAATTTTGGACATGTGGCACTAGATTATCCTACAAAGTCAAGATAAGGATCTTGGAAGAGAAAATAGAAAGAACTACAAATAGAAAAAAGTGGGGTAGTTACGTATACTTGAAATAATAAAAGTCAGTGGTACGTTGATAGTGGGTGCTCTAAACACATGACTGGAGATCAAAATAAATGTATTACTCTAAAAGAAGAAAAAGGATAAAATGCGTCTTTTGGAGACAATGGATCTGCAAGAATCACTGGAAGAGGTATAGTAAACCTTGACAATTATAGGAGTAAAGCACACAAAAAATTGTACGTTGAAGGACCCTAAACATAATCTTTTAAGTGTCATTCAAACGTGCGATCAAGGTTATGATCTCACTTTTGTGCTAGAGATCATGAAATAAGGAAGACTAATTCAAGAATATTAGTGGCAAGAAAGATAAGGACTCGAGAAAAATGCTACATTAGATAGACATGTGAGATTTGGTTATGGTGTAAAAGGCTAGGATTCTTGAGTTTTTATAGTTTGATAAAAATTAACAAAAGACAAGCAGTGAGAGATATGCCCAAAATCTCAAAAATAGCAAGCACCATCTGCAAATCTTGCTAACAAATCAAAGGAGTTCTCAACATTAAGGCAACTAGAGATTGTTCACCTATATTTATGCAAACCAACAAGAACACCAACCCTACAAAGTGAAAGGTACTTTATGTTGTTTATTGATGATTATACTAGAATGGTTTGGGTTGCATTTCTTAAAAAAAATCAAAAGCACTAGATACTTTAAAACCGTTCAAAGCCTCAGTTGAAAATGAAAATGGTCTAAGAATCAAATGTTTAAGATTGGAAAGAGGATGTGAATTTCCTTCAAATTATTTTAATGAATTCGGTGATAAATATGGAATCAAGAGACAACTTCCAATTGCAAGAACTCCACAACATAATGGATTTATAGGAAGAAATAACAAACCAATGCAAGAAATACCAAGAACAATGTTGTTAGAGGTCAAGTTATAAGTTTTGGAGAGAAGTAGTCGTTGCAACACTTTACATCATGAACAGAGCAAACTCTGAGTTAACAATAATAAGACACCATATGAGCTATGGGAAGGGGGGCCAGCCTCAGATAAGTATTTCATAATTTTTGGAATTAAATTTTACATGAAAACAAATGATTATAAATTGGGAAAAATTGATTCTAAAGTAGATGAGGGAATCTTCCTTGTATAATTAACAAGAATTAAAGCTTACAAATGCTACAATAAAAGACTACACAAAGGTGTGGAAAGTATTGATGTAAGAACAGAAGAAGCATGGTCAGAGTAAGAAGTAGAACAAACAAATGAGAATTCAAAAGATACCATCTACATGGACCAGTAAGAGATTGCTACAAAGGAATAAGAAGAAGAAGCATGGTCGCCATCCACAAAAGCTTTTAAATTTGTACAAAATCATCACCTAGAGAACCAAATAATTAGAGGCGTTGATATAGGTATACAAACCTAAAGAATAATGACTAGTACACCACGAAAAGGAAATTTTTCCTTGCTATCCAAAATAGATCCAAAGTATTTTGCATAAGCTACTAGGGACCAAGATTGGGTGAATGATATGGAAGAATAATGGAACCTGGGAAGTTGTGCCATGACAAAAAAATAAAAATGTGATTGGGACTAAGTGGGTATTCAAAAACAAGATGAATGAAAAGGGATAGATTATTAGAATTCATGCAAGACTTATTTGTAAAGGCTATGCGCAAATTAAAGGAATTGACTTTGAATAAATCTTTTCTCTAATCACTAGATTGAAAGCAATTAGAATAGTTTTGGCTTTTTTGTGTTTGAAAGGCTTAAAATTTTATTATATGGGCACTAAATTAGTCTTTCTAAATGGATATTTAAAGGAAAAAGTATACATTGAACAACTAGAATATTCTGACATTTCTGAAAAATAAAGGTTGTGTGCAAATTGAAGAGAGCTCTTTAAGGGTTAAAACAAGCTCCAAGAACTTGGTATGCCAAGTTGGACCACTATATTCAACAACAAGGTTTCAAAATAGGGGTTGTTAACAACAATCTGTACATCAATGTGGAAAGGGATAGCTTATTGATTACACTTGTATATGTGGATGATCTCATTTTCAGAAGCAATAATGATGATACAAGTCATGTATTTGCTTTGGAAATGTCAAAGTTTGAAATGTCAATGATTGGAGAATCATATTTTTTCCTTGGACTATAGTTTTCTCAAAACAATGAAGGAATATTCATTACCAAACCAAATACCTAAAGGAGATTCTCAAGTGGTTTGGAATGGAAGAATGTGCACTAATTAGTACCCCTATGATTATTGGATGTAATTTTAGTAAGGATGATGAATCTCCTGAAGTCAATTCAACTCTTTACATGTCCATGATTGGGAGTCTACTATACTTGCAAACTTCAATACCAGACAGTATGCATGCAGTAGGAATGGCCACAAGATTTCATTCAGCGCCAAAGGAATCACATATGCAAGCAATGAAAAGGATATTTCAATACTTAAAAGGCACACTCAATTTTAGGCTTTGGTAGCGTAAGAGTATATATTTCACATTAATAACATACATATATGTTGATTGGGCAGGTAGTATTGATGATAGAAAAAACTCTAGTGTGAGTGTAATTCTCCTAAGAGATTTTCTTGTGTCTTGATCATGCAGAGGAATCATCACTTTCTCTCTTTATAGTTGAAGTTGAATACACAGCAGCAACAGACAGTTGTACACAAGTTCTCTAGATGAAACAAACTTTGCAGGACATCAAAGTGGAATATGATCAGCCCATTGTTATTTTTTGCGAAAACACTAGTGTAGTTAATATCTCAAATAATCTTGTCATTCATTCATAAAATTAAAATTAAAATTAAATAATAAATTAAAATTAAAATTAAAAAATAATTAAAATTTAATTTAAATTAAACAATAATATATTATTAATATTATATTTATATAATATATATATATATATTATATTCCATCAAAGTAGAATTTTCACATGGAAATTCGACAAAAAAAATGTCAAGATAGAATATATATTGGCACCAAAGAACAAATTGTTGACATCTTTACCAAACCTTTGCCTCAGGAAACTTTTGAATATCTCAAGCAGAAGTTGATAGTAATCTCTCCTTTATCTTAGCAAATGAATCACAAAATCATGGGTAGCAACCTTTTCTATTGGTGTCAAAGTGGGGGAGAATGCAAACAAGGGGCGAAGCTAGGAAGAAGTATGGAGAGAATGCAGAAAATAGGAGCAGTTATCAAAAGAATCAAATATCAAAGTATTGCCATCGATATCAAAGGGGAAGATTACTTAAAATGGTTGTTATTGATTTCAAAGGTTATCCAAATTAAAGAGAAAGTTACATAGTCAAATAGCATATTTTGAGGCCTTTCCAACGATATATGGCACACCTTCTAGAAATATTCTTTTTGGATTTTTGATGCCTCATTTAGATACCTTATCTTTGAATGCATTTTTACTCCAATTACCTAGCTCAAATGGGAGCATTATATATATATATGGAAAATTTATTTTTTATACCTTTTCAATGGTATGGAACTACTTCTAAATCCTAACGGTTGAGAAGAAATGACTTTTGAATATTCATTATACATTCTAGTAATAATTGCACAAGTTAGCCTAGCCAATGCACAAGTTGGCTCAGTCTAGACCCCAAATGCACTATAAATAGGCGTGAGAAGGAGCATTTCTAGTCACTCACTCAAGCAAAACCATTTTGTTTTAAGGTAGAGAAGGAGCAAGTGTGAGATTCATACTTTATGAACCAAAGTGAAAAGAAGTAAATCCAAAATCTAGTCAAGCTCGAGGAATTTTTTGTGGGATATATTCGCTACCCTACGTGGGTGTTAAAAGGGTTTTTGGCACACTTTTTGGGAAGGTTTTTGGTTATGTTTTGACGGAGGTAGAATTATGGTCTGATATAGAGGCCAAGTTTCATCCTTATTGGAGACCAAGTTTCAGCGTTGTTGGAGATCGAATTTTAGCCCTTCTAGAGGCCGAGTTTCACCTCTACTAGAGCCCGAGTTTCAGCCCTACTAGAGGTCAAGTTTAAACCCTGTTGGAAGCCGATTTTTAGCCTATTTGAAGGTTGACTTATAGACTTGTTAGATTCCAAGTTTAAGTCTTGGTTAGATGTTGATTTATGGACCTATTGGAGGTTGAGTACTAGTTGGAGGCCTAGTTCTAGATTAAGTTGTGCACAAGTTGTCGGGAGGGAAAAATTCTTTGAATAGATTCCAAGCCTAGATGTTGTCTCTTGAATAGTTGTAAGTTGGTTCTTACTAAGGATTAGTGTCCTCATCATTTTGATAGATTAGAGTCTGCTTTTTTTGTAAGTTGGTGCTTAGAGAGGATTGGTTTGCTCATAAGTGATTGTAATAAATTGAAGATTGTTTGAAAAACAAGTGTTTCTTCTTCAAATTTGGATTTGGTCTTTAATATTTGTGATCATTCTTAGCACTAATGATTGATTATGATGAGACTTTAGAGTAATAAAGTGAAAAAATGTTGAAAGTAACAAAATACGTATTCACCCCCCTCTTGGTATTTTTGACACAAAACTTCTCCCTATGAGGAATCATATAAAAGGTGTGCCCAATTCAATTAGTCATGACTCATCATCTACTTGTGTACTTGTAGAAACTAAATACACATCCCCTCCACCATTTGAGAAGGTTTTTACTTCTATAGAAGGAGCATCATCAAATCCCTTCCATTTTTTAGCAATTTTGGATTTACAGTCTTTCTTGTAATGCCCTTGTTTTTTGCATCTCTAACATACCTTTACGAAATTCCTAGAGATTTATATCTTACTCTAGATTTAGATATCCCACTTTAGGACTTACTTTTATTTCTATTCTAGGAACGTCCTCTTATATACAAGACATCTATGTTCTAAATTTCCATATATAACCATATCATCTCCTCTGATAATAAAGATGGGACTACATCATCGAAACTTAAAGTAGATGCATTGCAACCTATAGCAACAACCAAAATATCCCATGAGCCTAGTAAAGAACATAAAAAACTAATACCCTTATATTCACCTAAAATCTTAATATCAGCATACAATAACTAACTTACCACAATATTAACAGCATCTAGATACTCAGTCGTCAAGTCTCCGTCATTCATGCTCAAGTTATACAATTTTTTCCATACAAACAAAGTTTTCACCAAGGAATTATACTAATAAAAAGTCCCTAACTTATTCTACAATGCCTTTGCTATAGATTCTCCTAAAACATTCAGTAATAATGAATCTAAGAATCATTATTGTATTGTTCTCTTTGCATTTCAATCCAAATTGGTTTAATCTTCAATCTACGTCCTTGTTGGTGAGGTACCTAGATCCATAATGATCCATTGATCTTTGTCCACCAACAGATCTTCCACTTTGAGCTTCCACGGCTCAAAACTCTACCCATTAAACTTATTGATCTCTATCTTGGAATTATTTGTCATTTCCTTTCACCAAAAGAACCAATTATGCAAATATCCCATTGTAATAGATTCTACCACTAGCCCAAGAAAAACCCCTTAGCCCTAAAAGCATCCCCTCGAAGCTAAACCTAGCTTTGATACCAAATATAGGTTATAATCTTGTATATTTAATTGCTACGAACATATTCTTAATAAAAATATAAAAAATGCAATGGAGAACACAAATATTAGCATAGATATTTTACCCTAGAAACCTAAACCAAAAAAACTAAAAATATTTTCGATATATATTCTTCTTTATAGTATTAGAATTATATATATGTATATGTGTGTGTGTGTGTGTGTGTGTGTGTGTGTGTGTGTGTGTGTGTGTATTTATATTCATGCAACATCCATAAATCACTAATTCATTTGTCCTGGATTAGAATACAATTTTATTTCTATAACTGAAACTACAAAATAATGGGATAAACCACCATGCACCAAAAAGCCACCAAAGGAGAAAAACGTGTACCAAAATTTGCCAAAACATAAGCAAAAAACTACACAAAAAATTTGGATGGGTGTTTTGTCCCCACCATGACCCCCCCACGACGCCCAACACAACATACAACACGTACAGGTAGTTGTGTAAATAATATAACACATACCTATAATGTGGAGGAATGTAACCTAAGGCTCGCTTAAAGATACAATGGGAGAGGCCAAAAAAATTACACAAGGTCATCTGAGCCATAGGAGAATAAATACATAGCATGAGGTTGTATAATAAGAAATGGGTGTCATTAGAGTGTCAAAGTTATGCACTTGATATGACCCTAAGAGTGGAATATTAAGGTTAAACGTATATGATACGAACTGAACAGGGGCACATATGGAGTTAAATGTATATGTAATGGGATAAATATATATGTAATAGTAGTTGACCTAATAAAACCCCATATATATCACCCTTGGGGCCATATTAGAACTAGTAACAGCATCAAAGAAACACCAAAAAATCCATAGGTGGGTTATTGGGAAAATATGAATTTAAATAAGTCATGGTATTGGTTGAGATCATGGGTTGTATAAGGTTCAATGAGGGCTATAAATTTCACTTTGGTCTTCGACAAAGATGTGTGGGTGGTGAGCACCAGTATTGCAGCAATAACATTGCAACTCTTGGGCTGCCTACTTTACTCTTATCAACCCGGTAGTTCGTAACAAACTTGGAAGCGTCGGTGTTGTATGCACAAGTACTAGTTCTCACTGCAGGTTGTCACTTGGTCAGCCGGCACAAGATCACTAGGAGCTCAAGCCAACTTCTATGGATTCTAGAAGAAGCTCTATATGTGATGAAAGGAAAGAAATATTACTCTACAGATGCCATTCTAACTACAGAAAGGAAAAGACTAAAATGTAAAGCAAACCTATTAAATCCTAATTAACCAACTAATTCTACTTTTGCAGAAAGCACTATGAAAACCATGAAAGGAATGCCATTACCTACTCAAGGAAGTAAACAACATCTAACTATGCTATTTCTGGAAGTAAATAAGCAAAAAACATATTTTTGGATTTTTATGTACTTTTATGTGAATTTGACATGCATGTAATTTATTGTGTGTGAGTGTGGCAGCGAGTAGGTGGTGTTGAAGGGCGATTTTGGGACTTGAGAGGATGTAGGATCGTGTGGATGGGTCTTAGGAGGTCTCAAGTGGCCCTCTGGAGGCTTTTCCCACACTCAACCTTCAAAAGAAAGCCTACAGGAAAATCCACAAGAGGACACAGGAAATCTACAAGAGGAAAACAGGGAAACTATAGGAGGCCTACAGGAGGAGGCCGAGAGCAGTTTTCACTGTTTTGAGGGTGTGATAGTGGGTGAAAAAGGTGGATGAAGGTTGGAAGGAGGTGTTAGGGTGCCTATGGTCTACCATGAACCACCAGGAAAGAGAAAGATGATTGGATTTGCTCAAGGAGAGAGGAAGAAGTTCTATGGAAAAATGCAAGAAACTAGGGCAGAATTGAGGTGAGATTTGGGAGACCTATAGGGCATGGATCAGATGGAGGGTGTGCTTGTTGATAAGATG
>APFE030251893.1:14457-100064 GCA_000404065.3 Pinus taeda
GGGAAGGGGTCCAAAAGGGAAAAACACAGGCCCAACCTAGAAAATTGCCAGGTTGTATCTAGAAACTAGGGTTTGTGCGAAAATGAGGAATTTTGGGGATCTCAATGATGGGAAGTGTTTGATAAGGTATATGAAATATAGAGGAAGGTGTATGAACATCTGGATATAATTTTTACTAATGATTTGACCATCCAAGAGAAATTAGCTTTCAAAACCCTAGGAGAGGGAAATGACCTTGCCTAGGTGCAACTAAAGCATGAACAAGGTGCAAAATGACTTATTAGACACTGAGATGATAATGGAAACCCTATGAATGATGATAGACTCAGCTGAATAGTGATATAGATTGGCATTTGGGCAACTTTGAAAAGAGTGAGAGAAAACCCTAGACCTAATGCCTAGTAACCAAATTTTGCTTGAAGACTCACTGAAATGACAAAATTTGACCTTGACACGTCATAATCACTTTTTAAGAGCATATTTGATCACTGGAGGAAGGCTGGAAAGACTAACACTAACACATTCAACCTTCTTTCTTGTCCCCATCATGGAAGATACCAAGTCTTGATGAGATGATGTGAATTTCCCTTGGAGAAGACTGAGTCACACTTATTTATACAACTCTTGTTGGCCAAATAGGTGCCATAATGAAGCTAGGTTGGCTTGACGTTTTAAGACCCAAAATATTCAAATTCAAAAATTTAAATTCTTCTCTTTTACAACTGACATGAAGAACATGTACTTTAATATTTTCCTTCTTAACTTTAGCATGAAGAACATGTACTTTAATATTTTCCTTCTTAACTTTAGCATGAAGAACATGGCTACAAATACATTAAGGATCAAAATATACATTATGAAGACTAACCATAATTACAAAATTCAACATCCACTCCCCCTTTTAAGGTACATCGTCCTCGGTGTCTACTATATGTAGAACCAATCTATGTAGAAAAAGGGACATGTTACTTTCATATTAGCAACAATTTCCATGTCCTTACTTTCCACTTTGAGCAATGTCATTCAGTTTTCATGGTCTAGTTACCTCTAGACCACTTGACATTCCAAAGCATTCTTGCATGGTTATCCATTGCTTCATAAGGGTTCCACAGGGAACAAGTTTAGCACATTATTTTCATGGACAAACCCAAATGCATTCATGATCTCAATGAGTATGTACATGAATCTTTCAAAACCAATCCATTCAAGTCCCCCCTTCCTTGTAGTCACACACCTTCCAAGTTCAGGCATCCCCTTCTTTGCCTCCCCAATTCTTCGAGTGATCCATTCCTTGGCAAGGCTTCCTCACACAAGAAGAGTCTTGAGACTTATGAAGTCTTGCAACCAAGGCATCCCTTTTGATTGCTCTAAATATCACAATACATTTTTCATAACATAATTCATGGTGATCAATGTATGTCATATGGTTCCAATGTTACCACAATGACCTTGTCCCTAGGATTTTCATCTTCAAAACCATCATTTATACTTCCAGGATAGATCATCATCTCACTTGTATCACATGCATACAATTTCCATGAGATTAATCATAATAATTTAAATCAAATATTCTTCCTTTTTCTTTTCCTCCCAAACTCGCTTCATATAAGAATCATATTTCATAAATATGAGATTGTTCTCATGATGTTTGGCTCTTTCATATAATATTACTCAACCTTCGTTAAATCATAATCAAGGCCATTTCAACTGCAATCTATACTTCAGTCAACTAAGCAGTGGTAAATGTTAATACATAAAACATTTTTGTTGCAAGATTTATAACATCTCTTGAAGTGATCTCAAAATTATTATACACGTAATAATTCAATCGCTTTCAATTGATTTAAAAGTATATTGAAATGAAGCTACCACTACATTATGTATTTGCATCATAGTCATTCCAAACATTCCATAATTCATTCCAACATTTATTCCAATAACCAAATGGTATTGATCCGCTGCGCGCGCCTGACCCCTGACAGGCTCCCGTCTCCCCTTGGCCCTGCCTGGCAGCTCCGCTGCTGGGCCTGATCCTGCTCCTGTAGGCCCCTCCTGGGCCTTCCTCCTCAGTCCCGTGCCCTCTCGATCCTACTCGGTCCCGGCCTTGGGGCCCTCTCTCCTCTCTTTACCTGCCTTCGTTCGCTCCCCTTGCCAGCCTTGGGCTGGCTTCCGCCGCCATGCCGGGGTCTGACCCCTCCTCGGCTCATGATCCTGAAGAATTTGAGAAACTCTTCGCTTCTCTCATCCCAGAGAACGCTTCCTCAAGAATCCGCCCCTTAGCATCTAAGTTTGTCAAGAAACTAGATGAAATCCCTGAAGTTTCCCTTCCTCCTAGTCTTCCAAGGAAGGTGGCGATCACTTTAGCTGAGAGGGGTCTCGTCGGCCAGTTCACCGGCCTTTAGCCCTCTCCCAGAGCAGTTCAAAAATGGGTGGAACGTAACTGGAATGCGATCATACAAGGGAAAATCGCCATCAGATTCTGTGGTCGAGGCTTCTACACATTCCTTTTTGAATCAAAAGAGGACCGAAACCTTATATTCAAAAACGACCCCTACTTCATGGATTCGAGAGGTCTTTATTTGAACAGATGGACTCCTGACTTCGATCCGGAAATGGACATCCCCAATGTAGTACCAGTCTGGGTTCGTCTTCCTCACCTTCTTCTCCACTACTGGGGGGACGAATCTGTAAAGGTTATCGGGAATGCGGTAGGAAAATACATTGACAGATCCGAACCGAAGGAAAACATGCACGTTTGCGCAAGGATCTGCGTGGAAGTCGACCTAGGGAAAGGCCTGTCGGAAGCTATCGAGATCAAAGTGGATCAATGGACCCATATACAACAACTAGACTACGAGCAACTCCCCTTCAAATGCAAGGTATGTCACGAATACGGACACTTTGCAAATAGATGTAGTAAGTTAAAATCAAATGATTCAAATGAAAAACCTGAAAACCCTGAAGGCTCATGGGAACAGGTCAAGAAAAAGAAATCAAACCCCCCCCACCAAGGCCCTAGCTCTAAGTCCGCCCCAGAACCTCTAGATAACCTTTCCCCTCTCCCCCCCATCTCAAATCAGCCTTTCCCCTCTTCCTCCAATCCTTTTGAATCCCTCTCAGCCGAAGACCCCCTCCCCTCCCCTCCCTCTCCTCAGGCTACTCCCCTTGCAGTCATCCCCTCCTCCTCCCAGCCTCCGCCCTCCCCTCCTCCCTCTGTAGACCGCATTATCACTAGAAACAAAATGAAAGAAGCAAGCCTCACCTTGGATCCGCCGAGAAAAGTAGGTAGGAAGTCAAACAAGGAGATAAGAGATGAAACATCAGCAAAATAAATGGCCACGAGAACTCAACAGCCGATGGAATCCTTCTTGGGAAAACAAAAAGGAAGTGGGGAAAAGGCAAAGGAGAGGAACGGGGCTCACCAAAAAATAAGTAACTAATGATTTTGGTCTCTTGGAACTGTAGGGGACTGGGCTCCTCTCTTAAAACCAATGTAGCCCGGGATCTAATCAATCAAGAGCAGCCAGACCTCCTCTTAGTCCAGGAGACCAAAATGTCCAACCAAGATTTCCTAAGTCACACCAAAAGACTCAAAAATTTCTCAGGTATAGCTACAGACTCAATCGGCGCTTCAGGAAGAATAAGAACCCTATGGAACAAAAGGAAATGGGACCTCACAAGCCACAAAGCTAGCAACTGGTGGCTGAGAACAGATATTAAAAATATAGTCTCAAATGAAGAATACACCATTCTTAATATTTATGCCCTGAATCATTATAGGGACAAAGTCTACTGTTGGGAATCCATCAACTTAGAGCTGCAGGACTCTCAAGACAAGAACATTTTTTTGGGTGGAGATCTGAATCTAATAAGAAACAATGAAGAAAAAATAGGTGGAAACTTTCTTGTTGACCCATCAAGAGATTCGGTGGAAGCAATAATAGAAACCTACAATCTCATCGACATTCCTCCCATCAATGGCAAATTCACGTGGAGTAATAAGTGAACTGGAACTCACAACATCAAAGAGAGATTGGATAGAATACTAATCCACAAAAAAATTGTTGCAGGCTTTTCCTCAATTATAGCAAAATAATCCACGCCTCTACCTCAGACCACAAGCTCTTGGCTATAATCTTAGCCAATGGCAGAAATATTGGGCCCCTTCCCTTCAAATACAACAAGTCCTGGGACTCAAAGGACGATTTCAGAAAGCTTATCAAAGACCACTGGGTGACTGAAGTCATCGGCTCTCCCCACTTCACTTGGGGAACTAAACTAAAATCTCTAAGAGCTGCAATAAAACATTGGGCTAAAGAGAACGCAACGAAGGAAAATAAAAAAAGAGCATAGTTACACAGGAAAATGGAACAGTGGAATCAAGAAAAAGAGGACAACCAATTCTCAAAGGAAGACCAACTCAGGGAAAATGAAATGTACAGGGAATTCTACAAGCAAAACAGAGAGGATGAGGAAGAACAAAGACAAAAATCAAGGTGCTTATGGCTCAGAGCTGGCAACAGAAACACTTCATTCTTCCACAACAGCACTAAGCTTAGACGAGCCGGAAACCAAATCGACAAAATTATAGCAGAGGGGAAAGAAATCAGTGAGCAAGAGGAAATTAAAGCAGCAACGCACAATCACTTTAAGTCTCTCTTATCAGCAGGTCCTCACTCTTCGAATAACACAGATTTTCTCTCCCTAGTCGAGAGCAAAATCACAGATATCCAAAACAGAGATCTGGACCAGGAAGTTACAGAGGAGGAAATCAAGTTGGCCACATTCAGCATGCAACAGGATAAGACCCCTGGCCCCGACGGCTTCACGGTTGCTTTCTATAGCAATCATTGGGGCATAATAAAAAAAGACTTTGTGAGAATGGTTAGAAACATTTTCAAAAAACATAAGATGGGAGAAAACACCAAATCCTCCCATCTGGTGCTTATTCCCAAGGACTCCAATCCCCTCTCCTTCGATCGTTTCAGACCTATCTCCTTATGCAATGTCTCCTATAAAATTGTAACCAAAATCCTGGCAAATAGATTAAAAAAGCTCCTCCCCTCTCTAATATCTGAAAATCAAGGCGGTTTTGTCCCTAAAAGACAAATCACCGACAATGTCATTTTGATTCAAGAGACAATCCACAACAGCATCAACAAAAATGAAAGAGGTATGATTATAAAATTGGACATGGCAAACACATTTGACAGAGTCAGCCATCACTTCTTGGCCAATGTCCTCAAGAAATTTGGAATCTCCCTCAATTTCATTAACATCATTATGGAGTGCATCTCAAATCCCTGGACCGCCCCCCTCATAAATGGCAGACCCAGCAACTACTTCAGAAGCACTAGAGGACTGAGGCAAGGATGCCCGCTCTCGCCCTTTCTTTTCATTATTATGGCTGAAACTTTGAGAATCCATTTGGAAAACCTTCGAAAGCAAAAGGAGATCACAGGGATTAGCATAGCAAGGGGGACCAAAGAAATTAATCATTCGCTCTTTGCGGATGACACTCTTTTAGTAGGGGGTGCCTCAAGCATAATGGCCAGAAGATTCAAGAAGACTCTGGACAACTTTCTGGAAGCCTCAGGGGGAATGTTGAATAACAACAAGCGTAAAATATACACGTTGAATGTCCCCCCCCTAATAATTCAAAGAATCTCCTCAATCATGGACATCCCAGTTCAAAGAAATTGGAGCTACTTCTCTTATTTGGGTCTGCCCTTAGCAAAAGAAATAGTCAAGTCTGAAATATGGATCAAGCAAATAGAAAAAATGAGAGGTCTTCTTCAAAGTTGGGGGTTGTCTTGGCTAAACTTGGTGGGCAGAACTACTCTCATCAAGGCTCTCCTCTCAGCCCTCCCTATTTATCAATACGCAGTCACTTTGGCTTCGGTAAGCGCTCACAAGCACATGGAGCTAATCATGAGAAGTTTCCTCTGGTAGGGAGGAAAGCACGATACAAAAAAGTTCAGTCTTGTAAAATGGGATCAATTCACCCTTCCTTATGAAAAAGGGGGCTTAGCCATCAAAATTCATCGTCTCTCCAACAAAGCGATGGGATTCAAATTGATCTGGAGAATGATTACAGGAAAGGGTTCTTAGTGGGTTGAAGCAATGAAAAGGAAATATCTTAATGGGATAAACTCAAATCTCCTCTCGGATGCAATTGCAGAAAGACCATGCACCTCAGTCTGGAAACTCATTAAAAAAGTCCTTCCCCAATTCAAAAACCACATCTCCAAAGTGCCAGGGAATGGAAAAGAAACAAGAATATGGATGGATAGAATTATGGGAATGAAGCCAAAAAATCTCCTTCAGCAATTCACCACATTAAAAGCTTGTATGGAAGGAAAAACCTTATCTCTCTATTCGACATCTCCACTTGGGATCATAACAATTGGCTTGATTGGAAGGAGCTCCATCTTCCAAACAACCTTAGGGACCAATGGGTCGATCTAAAGATCTCCCTAGCGGGGGCTGCTCCCATAAGCAAAAATACATGCGACAGGTTCATATGGGACCCAAGTGGAGGAAACTTCACAGTAAAAGAAGGGTACAAACTTCTACAGGCAAGCTCCAACCTCGGCAATTGGAATCTCCGCTCAGCTATGTGGAATAATGAATGTCTACCAAAGATCAAATTCTTCACCTGGACTCTTCTCAAAGGTAGGATTCTCACGGCTGAGAATCTCAAAAAAAGAGGGATTCATGGCCCCTCTATCTGTTGTCTCTGCTGGGCGGATGAGGAAAGTAGCCAACATCTCTTCTTAGATTTCCCCTATGCACAAAATTGTTGGAAGCAAATCACCAGTCCATTGAGAATAAGAGAGAATATCGATCAGCTCACTACCCTCCACAGAGACTGGGAGAAATGCTACCCTCACCCCAGGAAAAGCAAGGCCATCATTACACGTTTGTGGAAATGTATTCCTCCAACTCTTAGCTGGAAAATTTGGCTAACTAGGAATAGTTGTATTTTCAACAACCAGAAGCCAAACCCAATTAGAACTCTGGCAAAAACAGTGGGCCTCATATCAGAAATGGTAAGCGCCAATGGTTCCTCTGAATCGGATCAATCCAACTGGCAGGAGGAGGAGGTAGACTGGTTCAACTCTTTTAGTTTAAGCTACGACCAAATTAAGAAACCCCCTCCAACAACTGGCAAGAAAGCAAACTTCTCGAAACTCAGGGGCACAAAGGAAGAAATATCCCAATGGATTCATGACCAAAAGAGAACCATCCTGTAGTTCGACGAAGCCTCAAAAAATAATCCTGGGAAAGTTGGGGCAGGAGGCATCATTAAAGACCAACATGGAAAAATCTTGGTAACTTTCGAATGGAGCCTGGGGCAAATCTCGAATAATATGGCTGAGGCTTATAGCCTCTTTCTCGGTACCAGCATCATGAAACAAATGCAAATCTAGAACCCAATCATCATGGGTGACTCGGCTATTGTGATAGTTGCAGTGGCAACAGGAGGAGAATTCCAAAAATTTGCACTCAGTAACATCAAACTCCGGATCATGGATAATCTGACTCATCTAGGGGACATCACCTTCAAACACGTCCTAAGAACCAACAATATGGAGGCCGACTCATTTGCCAACAGGGCAGTCAACAGATCTATCGGCCATGTACGTGAAAATGATCATATTTATGTTAAATAAATTCCTTAAAGGGATCCATCCCACAACAGCTCATGGGAACCTTGTGTATATCAGTCACTTTGCAATCGAGTCTCCTCCTTCTCCCAAAGTCGTCAATCAACCTTCTGACTCCTCCCTTGCTGACTCTGCCAACTTTCCCATCAAGACTGCTATAATGGATATTTGCACCGTTCATAGAATATGGCACGGGTCCTTGCACAGGCAGAGTTCCTGTGACAATCTCAATCAGAGATTAGGAATGAGTCTCTTTGATATCCACCTTGACTGCATAAGAAATCCAAATCATGACGCCTCTCCCAGGAAAATCTCTGACCCGCATCCCTCAGATCTTGAAGATCAGACCCTTGGCCCTCTATTTATTCACCCGAACTCTTCTCCCTTTCTCCACTCAACTGCTTCAGTCCTCCTCGATCGTAAGAGTAATCGCTCGGGCTCCAAAAGTGCTCTATCCTGGAAGCAGCAGGTGCCTCACAATTTTCACTTATGTTCCTTTCGGAGTCTTGGAAGAAGGCGAGTCTGTTTCGGCATCATTAGCAACAGTAGTGGCCTTTGTGTTATTTTATGCACTTTTGCTAATGGTTTCTCTATTTTTCTGGAGCAGTCTCATCTTCTCTCTTCGCTTCTCCCCTTCTATGTGCTCTTCACAGTTCTACTCCCCTTCTGCGCGCTCCTCCCTTCTGTGCGCTCTTCACTGTCCCGCTGTCAGCTCCCTGTTTCTGCTCTCCCTCTAAATTCCTTGCATTCTTCTCTGCATTCTCCTCTACCTCAATCTCTCCAAGCAATCTCAAAGGCCAGTATAGCTATGGCAGAAGAAGCATTTGAGCGAGTAATAAACAATAGCAGTTGCACGCTGTGCAAAGCCCATTGCTTTATGATCGCCCATTTTGTAAAGCATTTCAACGACCTTAAGGAAGAATTTCAGGCTGACAGTAAGTCCAAGCGGAAAAAGTTGGAGAAACAGCGTGCGGAGATTGAAGGCCTCAAGGAAAATGCAACCATCTGGAGGAAGAAATAACCCACATAAAAGCAATGACCCAAAGCATGCACGGTGAGGCATCGACAAAAATTCGTGAGAAAAAGGAGCCACAGATCGATGACTAAGTAAACCAGCAGATGTAAATATTTCTATGTTTTGCAAATTTTGCTTTCTTGTAGGCCAGTTTGTCCGGCAATATAGTCGTTACCTCTTTCCAGTATTATTCTTCAAGTCTTCTTATTCGGAACTAGGGTTTGCGCACCCATTTTGGATCCCCTTCTCTATCTGGATATTACCATATGTATCAGGATTCGTCCGTTGAAGTTTTATAATATATCAGTATCCGACTTTGTTAAAAAAAAAAAAGTTAGGAAACATGACCATTGAGGAATCTAAGACGAATATTTTGGAGTTACTAAGATATGTGGGATTTATTAAGGAATAAAAGATGAGGATACAAAGATTCTTAAGTGGAGTATCATCATTTTACAAAAGCAAGATCTAATTTGATCGAACCAAAACTTTAGAAGAGACTAGTAAAAAGGCAACATACCTATATGATAATGTGGAGAAACTTTCCAAAATTCTTAGAAAGATAAAAAGAAAATTTAGATAATATGAATAAGTGATTCAAACATATTTTCTCAAAGATTGATTCTAATGCATATCAGCAAGGCCAACCATCTTAATATGGAACCAAGGTGACAAAATCCTTAAGAAAAAGGTCAAGGTAGTGAATTGAATGATGGGGATTTGAAAGAGATCACTTGTATAGAGATTGTATTCATAAGGGAGACAAAATGAGGATTATGCACTACATACAACAGGTAACTATAATGGAATATGTGAGTAAACACATCCTAAGAACATATGTATTCTTGGAGAGTTAATGAGCAAATCATTACATGATTGAGGTTGATGGTAATGTTGCAATCAAACTATTGCCATTTTAATTGATTATGGAGTAAGTCATAGCTACATTGCCCCTAATTTAGTTGAAAGATTTCATTTTAAAAGAAGTAAGCATGAAAAATCATGAATGGTTCAACTAGATATTGGGACTAAAAGTAATATTAATGAGATTTTTAAAGATTATATAATAGATATGAATGGTGTTAGCACTATTACATATCTAAAAATCACACCACTTGGATCATACAATGTCCTCATTGGAATGGATTGATTATATATGCATCATGTTATATACTACCATAATAATACTTTTACTTGTTTAATGAAAAATGAAAGTGGAGAAAATTAAAAGGAATTGTAGGGCCATTTTTATCAAGGAAATTTCATCCTTACAATTGAATAGATGCTTTAGGAAAGGGTGTCAATTACATGTAACTCACGTGGAAGAGATAGACAAGAGAAAAGGTCCAAGTCTTGAGGAATTTATAGTGTTGTGAGAATATTTTGATGCATTTGAAGAATTATCAAGCTTTCCACCAAAAATAGACATATTGATCGATTATTTTAATGTAAGGAGTTTCATCAATATCAAAGACTCCATATAAAATGAGCACACCAAAATTGAAGTAGTTGTAAATGAATTTAAAAGAATAGTTGGAGAAGGGGTACATACACCCAAGTTTATCACCTTGGGAGAACTAGTACACTTTGTGAAGAAGAAAGATGAAACTTTGAGGTTCTGCATTGATTTTAGATAGTTGAACAATGTCATTATGAGGAATAAATACACTCTACTCAGAATTGTTGACTTGTTTGATCAACTAAGAGGAGAAAATATATTCTCAAAGATAGACTTAAAGTTAGATTACCATTAGGCAAGGATAAAGGAGGAAGAAATTAGCAATACTACTTTCAAAATCACGAATGGAAACTATGATTTTGTGGTGAAACTATTTTCATTGATAAATGTACTAGCTACCTTTGTGCATTTAATGCTTTTTCTATGTCGAAATTACCTAAATAATTTTTCATTTTTTTCTTAGATGAAATTTTATTTATTCTAGGCTAGAAAAAAAAAAGAATGAACAACACTTGAGGTGAGTATTATGAGTGTTGAGACAATGTCAACTATATGCTATGTTGAGTAATTGTTTTCTTATCACACACAAATTCATTACTTGGGACACAGAATTTCAAAGGAAGGGATAACAATGGATTTAGAGAAGAATAAGCTATTATAGGATGGAAAACTAATAGTATTATGTAGATAAAGATATAACACCCAAAATGGTTATGTAAATAAAGACAGTACACCTAGAGGAATTAAAGTGGAAGAGAACATATTTTTGAAAATGAATCCAAAGAAGATTTATTTGCAATTACAAACTTGCATCAAGCTAGTAGCAAGATTTTATGGACCACTTGCATACATTATTTTATTGTCTGTTTCCATGAAATTTATAATGCATTTCATGTGTCATTATTGAAAAATTATGTGCATGATCCTAACCATTACATTGACTAGAATTTGATCCAAGTGGAGCCTGAAGGAAACTCTTAGGTGTAGCTAGTGTGTATAATGATTAGGAAGGTCACAATGCTCCTAAGTAAAATTATAGGGCAGGAAAAGGTACACTAGAGTTCGTAGAGCCATAAAAAAGTAACATGGAATCTTGTAACATACCCAATGTGTAATTTTGAGATTTTTTTTTTTTTTTTTTCCTATTTATGCTTGGGTGATCCACCATTCCTTGAATGGCTTAGTTTTGACCATTCTTAGGTTGTTTTTCCAACACCCTTCTACTGAGGTTGGACCTATCATCAAATTTGTTCTATTAGATGTGTTTTAAAGGTTTGAAACTTTTCAGTTACATTTATAATACTTGAAGTTTATGCTAGAAATTCCTCCAAGGGAGTCAACGCAAGAGGACTGTCAAGAAGGCAATGAACCCCACGACTATGATTTTTCACTTCTACCTCTAAATAAGTCTTATTCCATGCCTCAAAGGGAGGCCTCTATATATTTATATACCTACAGTCATTAAGGCATGGTACCTGTGGGAAGGTCATTAAGTGTATACCCAATTATAACCCATTGCACAGGGTGATTACTATTGCAATATGTATAGGAGAGGTATTACAATAGAACAATGCTAATCACATGAAAATCTTCAGCTCATATCTGAGTGTACAAGGAATTGGCATTCCTATTATGAGTTACCATCTATGAAGTTTTCCTTGTGAAATAAAGGAGAAAAGAATCATGAAAATGGCATGTCACAAAGGCATTAATATGTCTAGGAATCTTACTTATCAAGAATAGAAATTGTATGTATTGGTGCGTAGCATGGTCACACACTCAAGTGATGGAAATATCTCATGTAAAGACTAGCCTACGTGTATGAAAATCACACAAATTATACCAAATAGTCTTATGCTACCATTACAATGTAAAGGACTCCATGACTCAGATGTCTTTTTCAAAATTTGTAAGACAAAATGCACATATAATTTTAGTTGGTTAACACAAACACTGAAGTTAGGATAGTCCACTAGTTTAGAAACCAATGGGTAACAAGTTGGTGAAGTTAATAGTGTTAAGCCACTAGATGGGTAGTTCAAAGATTTCCATTTCCTTCTTGTTGTAGCAAGACAATTGGCCCAGTAATTAAAACACGATTCCATTTCCTTGATTTTTTGAAAAGGCAAACTGCCCAATAATTAAAACACAACTCCAATTCCTTGTTGTTGTAGCAAGACAAATTGACCAACAATAAAACACAACCACGCAAATCTGGTAGCATTGTCTTGTACCCTTTGCTAAGGTAAATAATAGCATTAGGTCTATCCATAAATGATACATAAGGCAATAATATGTGTCTATTATGTATAACACTATGTCCATTGAGAAATACACCTTTTCCTAACATTAAATTTAGACTACTACTCAACCTCATGCGCAAACATGAATACACCATGGAAGCACTCTGAAATCTTTCCGAGTTAGGATAACGTATTTTAATCTATTATCAGTTTGTAGCGATTCTTGTAATAGGGTAATGCATAACAATATCGCATGATGGCTATACAATTAGGAAGCTACAAAAATTACATACTATCTCGGGTTTCTTTTGTTTTTTATGAGGGAAGTCTAATGAGCTTCTCTTCTCAACTGTGTACATATGTATTAGAAGACTAGTAGTTGTATAGTTATTAGAGAAGTCACATAAAAATGAGTGCTATGAAGAGTAGGAACTACTAGAACTACAAGGGACAGAGTTATCATAGGCCACCCTCAATTAATGATACATCAATAATAAGGCTATAGTGATCCACAATTAATATGCCCAATATTATGCATGAATAATCTCACCTTAGATGTTCTCAGATCCCCGGGATTTTCTTACGAACATCATGAATTATCATGGAGGTGGTAAGGATTGCTCTACCCTGATATCATAGGGTTTGTTAAAATTCCCATTATTAACAAGACTTAAGATCTTACTAGACCTTTCCTTAGGTTTAATGATCCATAAGAGAAATAACGTCCTAGAAGCATATGAGGTAGCCACGATGTCTAAGTGTACAACAATATCCATTATTACATATGCCACCATCATGTCTACAACATTATTCATGCCTACACATGACTTCAAATAACCACAAAATATCATGCATATTAGAGTGTACCTAGCATTTTGTAACCCTGATATGTGGTGAAGTTAATAAGATACCTCATAATGGGCATAGGGATAGGTTTCATGATTTTCCTCCCAACCATTGAAAACTACCAACTGTGCAGTTGTCACCCCCTAACATTTGAAACTTGTCCCAATATTTAGGCTAGGATTTCCAGAGGTTTTTCCCCTCCACCCTGCATATTGAATTTTGGTTGTAGATTGATATAGGGATTCTAGAGGCAGTTTTTCCTCTATCAATCATTCAATAAGGGACTTAGGAGATACATATCTCAACCCATTGATCAACAAGGGACTCAAGATATTCACATCTTCGCCCTTTGGACAACAAGGGACTCCAGAGATATACATATCCTCCCTTTGGTCAACATGAGACTCCGAATATTCACATCTCTAGCCTTTTGGACAATAAGCGACTCTAGAAATTCGCATCTCCACCCTTTGGTCAACAATGGACTCCAGAGATTCACATCTCCACCTTTAGTCAACAAGGGACTCCATAGATTCACATCTCCACCCTTTGGTCAACAAGGGACTCCAAAGATTCACATCACCACCCTTTTGTCAGCATGGGACTCCAGAGATATACGTCTCCATACTTTTGTCAGCAATCTTAGCCAATGTTGGCATACAGAGGATTCTAACATTGAACTTTTGGCAAGGAACTAGGCTAAGACAACCTCGTTAGCAATTTCAGCCAATGTTCGAATACATAGCATTCTAACACTCATCTTTCAGCAAGGAATTAGGTTGAGGAAACCTCCAACGATGGTATCCAAAATTGATGGACCTCCACCCTCGAATTTGGCCAATATTATTAATTTTAGATATTTCACCCTCATATAGCAAGTGAGAATTAACATTACATAGATGAACCTACGTTGGTACGACACTGTCGACAAGTTCTATCGAAGGATGTTTTCTAGAGATGAAGGATCTCCACCCTTTAGTTTGGCCAATATTCTTAGTTACAATAATTATTAAATAAAATAAAAATAAAAATAGAAATAAATAATAAAAATAAAAATAAATTTAAAAATTAGAAATTTATATTAAATATATAAAAATTGTATTAATTAAATAAAAATAATTTAAACTCATATTAATTAATAAAAATAATTAAAATAATCAATGAATAAATAAATTAAAATAATTAAATAATTAAATAAAATAAAAAGAAAAATGTTGAAATCAAGTGTCGGCCCTTAGACAAAATTAGGGTTCTTGGTCTATTTATATCCAGGTTCATGTCTCCTTCTCTCAATAATCTTTCATTCTTTTTCTATCTTTCTGATTTGTCCTGATGATGGACCCCCTTTCGGGTTTGAAACGTCGACACAATGAACAAGAAACTGTGGACAATCCGGATCATACCACTGCAATAATGAAATCACATTATGGTAGGAATATCTTATTTCTGGGTGACGAGTAATAATGTAGACACATCTACCCTGGTATGGTACAAACTACAGGGCCCTTCCTCTTAAAATATGAGGTATATCAGACAGTCAAATTAGTCAAATATGGGCTTGGGTCTGAGGCTAGTCCCATTCTACTAAGTACCTCTTATTTCATTCAATGTCAATCAAGAAATATGCTAGTAAGACTCTAACATCTAGGCATATACTCATTCATAATATGCCATAATCCTAGCTTATGGGCATAAACTATAAATGAATACAGTGATAACATGATTTCTAAGCCTCCATAGGTTACCCTTACTAACCTGTGGTGTTGTAGGTCATTCTATGGCCTTCGTGATGTCATTCCCATAGTTCTAGGCTCTTGATTCTCCTTCCTTTGCAATCATCTCCCAAGTTTTCACTCCTTAGATATTTAACATCCTCTCTGTATCCCCAAAGTTTTTCTTTCCTCCTTACTACACTCTTTCTCTTTCTCCTTCTCCTTCACCATGCCCTTCCTAGTTCTAACGTCCATATTTTTTATTGTTCAACAACTATCCTTGGTTAGTTAGAGCATAGCCCTGCTAGACTAATCCCCAATGTCACTTTATCCTCCTAGCCTCATCACTTCCATATTCCATCTTCTTAGGCTCCCTGGTAGAAATATCATGTCTACCATTTGCTCAAGTAGTTGTGACCTCCTTCACCCTCCATCCTTCATCCTTGATTGAAATGATTGTGTGCCCTCTTTCCCAAAAATGGTCCCCCTCCTAATACTTTCCATACCTCTGTTTGCAATCGATCTTTTAGACTGTGGTTGAATGCTTGTGCCCGTGATTTCCATTTTGTCGTCGAACGTTATACTAAGAATTCCAATGTAATAGCCTGGTACACACCCTCTCCTAATACTTTGTATATCATGTTATATATGGTTGGTGTTTACAATATTTTGATTTAAAGTCACTATGATCCAGTGTTCACTTAATTTGGAAATTATTAACTAAGTCCAAGCTAATATCACCCCATTAGTATTAGAGTTATACAATATTTCTTAGGTTTATCTACTAAACTTTACCAACCTTATCAAGAAAGAAATTATGAATAAATCATCTTTAAAACGCATCACTTGTTATTCATATATTTTTAACCACGTATCTATAAATATTTTGAGTGTAATCATGTGCTTATTCAAGAAAAACTGTAATGATAGATGGAAGGTGATTCTTACTTAATGTGCACAATATTAAAGAAGAGTATATTTATTATTTTCAATATAAAGAGATATCTAAAGAAATATTTACAATAACCATACAGGTGCAGGTGATCAAGGAAATAAAGACCATCAATATAGCTTGCAAGATGACTAGGGTCATTACAACCCCTCCCCCTTAAGGGGAACATCATCCTCGGTGTTCTCTGACCATAAAACTTGATAACTACTTGACAAGTTCCTTCATAAGTTATTAGACAGATTCCATTATAAAATTCTTAAACACGATGCAATATTTCATTATTGCTTTCCAATTTCTATAGATGAAACCAATGTACAAATTAAACAGATCCACTTGCACACACATTTTTCAATTATTATGTTGCAAGCATTCCACATTGTATTATTTTGATTGTCCTTAATCAAGTTTTCGAACATGCATGAATGCACTAATACAAAACTAGCTAAATTGGCCAACTTTGACCAGTTCAAGACAGGCCCAGTCCAAATTGGTTTAAATAACTAGTTCAAATCAAAAACCTTGAAATTGGTTTGCCACAACTGGTTCCCATCCAAGTCAACCAACTCTCGGAAGAGTTGTTGAAATGAAAATAGTTGAGGTAGATAGATAGATCAAGATGTATTTATGATGCCAAGATCAAGTAGTAAGTTTACAAAATAGAGATGCATTAAACACAGTATGAATCCATGTTGGATTTCCATTTCTTTACTTTGAAAGATGTTAAATGTGCTTAATTGTGGAGTTCTTATGGGATTGAGTATATTATCATTGGTATGGTCTCACCCCTTTACCTAGCAAGGGGTGGTCACTTGTATTCATGTCTAAATCATCAAGTACACATTTAGACTCTCATGTCTTGGTCAATAGTCATCTCATTAATAGGTACCCAAATGTGGGAGAATAAGGTATTCTTCTCATGTATTCATTACAATCCATAAATGTGACATCGTTTGATGGACAATTGTAAGATATGCACAATATAAGCAAGGTGAAGATGCCTTGATATTTTTTTCCCAATGTAATTTAAGGTGTTGAAATTAGAGCAGTTTGTAATTTTCATTGTTCTCCACATTTTATAGCCTAACAACTATGGAACAAGGAAAGGAGTTTCATGCTAAGATAACAAAATCTGGTTTTGACACACCATGTGTTTGTGGAAGGTGCCTTCCCTTATATTTATGCAAAAATGGGAATGTAGATGCAAACAAATCATTTCACAAATTACTTGAATCAAATAGAGTTTCATGTAGTATTACACGTTATGGAAAACATGGATATGGTGTGGATGTTGGGATAGGGTCCCCTAGGGTCAATTTTGGGGTTAAAAGCCCAATTTTTTGTATAAAAAGTGTAAGGTCTCTGCATTTTGTGGTCGCGGAGTGCAAATATGTAAAATTTTCAAAAATGGTTTCCACCCTTCTTTTATGTAATTTGTGTTGACTTCAGGAGATCTACCCATGGTCCACAGACCATGGAATTGTATAAAAAGGAGAGTCTTAGAAGAGTCTAAGGCAGTTCTTGGTATGTTTGAGTCATTGATGAATGTAATGCATCTGTGAGAGCTAAGAGTGAAGAGACTTAGCGTAGGAAAGAGGCTTTGCAACTGCGTGCACAGAGGCCTAGGGTAGAAGTCCGTAACTGAGTACGTGGACCCTTGTAGTTGTGTTCGAAGGGTAGTTAGAGTCCGTAAAGAAGATCTTAAGCATCAATAAAGAGAATTACTATGGAATTATTTATGTATGATATATTTTACTTATGTTATAAATGTATGTGATTATGTTATGATGAATACTGGGTTTATGTTTTATTGATGCATGAATCCATATATTTTGCTTTGTTATATGAACGCAAGTAAGAATATTTGTTTACGCTAAGATCAACTTAATACATGTTGAAGTTATCAGATACTTAAGCTAATTTGGGTAAATACAAAAGTAAGAGAATTACAGAAGCGTGTAAGTGTCCGATTCATCTATCTAGGGTACACAAAGGATAGTGGTAGAACTTCGCGGAGGTCTAGAGTATGTCTAAGAGAAGTATATTGATAAGCCCTAAAAGGCTTATCAACCTGTGTGAAGGAAGATTTAGGGTATAAAATGACATCACTACCATATTTGGGTGAGGAAACTTGGTTCCTGCATCCCCCCATACTACTTCGACTAAGACTTCAGTCTACATTCCACAGATTGATGCTGAAAGGGCCAGTAGTGTAGGGATTTCTTTGAATAATTAATGTTGAATCTAGGTCAGGGCCCATCAAGCCAACAATCCTTTGAATCCACAGCTATCATTACAGCCATTTGAGAAGTGGGGGATTGATGTTGTACGACCAATTCAGCCTCCAGGAAAGAAGACAGGTGTGTGGTACATCATCATCATGACTGAGTATTTGACTAGATGGGCGGAGGCGCAGCTTGTGAAGGACTATACAGGGGCAACAATATCAAAGTTCATCTTTGAGTAAGTGATAACTAGGTTTGGTTGCCCAAATATTTTGATGACCGACCGCGGTATGCATTTCCTTAATGAGACGATCAATGCGTTGCCAAAGGAATTCCAAGTTTATCACCAAATGAGTACGTCGTATCACCCATGGGCTAATGGGATAGTTGAATCATTTAATAAGTTATTAGAGAATGTGCTGACGGAGGTTTGCAATGCACAAAGAAATGACTAGGATGTCTACATACCTTCGGTGCTATGGGTTTATAGAACAACTTGCAAAAAGGTGACTGGACAAATGCCTTTCAAGTTGGTTTATGGTGTAGAAGTTGTGATGTCGCTAGAGTACACTGCACCCAGTCTGCACATAGCAGCATTCACAAGAATGGCAAATTGTGGAGCCCTGGAAGAGAGCTCATGCAGCTGACAGAGTTGGAAGATGATAGATTTTTGGTTGGATTCCATCAACAAGTTCAAAAGGAGCGTGAAAAGGCATGGCATTATCGACACATCAAATTGCACACCTTCAAGGTAAATGATTTAGTGTTATTGTATGACAACAAGTTTGATAATTTTCCAAGAAAATTTTGGATGCATTGACTAGGGCCCAATGTCATCAAGGAGATTATTGATGGTGGAGCAGTTCAGCTAGTGAAATTGAATGGTGATCCATTTCTAGGGAAGGTAAATGGCAACCAATTGAAGTGATTCACCGAGGATCTAGCCAAATGAATATATGATGGAAGCACAGTCTTAGCGCTCCAGGCAGTTGAAAGGAGGTGTGACAATATAAACTACACTGCTCGGGTTGTATATCTACACAATTGGGGCACTATGCAAAAAGGAGGAACGTCACAATATCAATAGAAGCACGAGGGGAGCTGCGCTAGAGGAGGAGCAACCATGTAGGGAAGCCAAAAAGTGACCGTTATGATCACTATTCATGATTTGACAGTGAGAAAATGGCTAAGAGGGGGGGGGTCTAACATTTATGACAGGAGTTTGGGGGGAATGGTCGAATTTGAATTCAAAATTTCCTATAAATTATAGATGACCAACCAATAAAAAACACTTTGCATTTTGAGAATTGAGGTGTCAAGCTATCAGTTGCACATCAACCCTGAGAGTTTTGAGGCTTTGGTGGCCAGTTCAATGTTTAACAGGTTGCTTAAGGAAACCTAGGAGCTCCTTACTAGCCTCATGTTGGCACCCGTGGAAACTGTAAGTGCTGGAGGATCAATGGCCTCTAAGGGAGCTACCCCTGAGGTTGTAAGTGTAGAAGTGCCTGCAGAAGTGCCAAAGTCGTTGAGGCCTGTGACAACAAAAGAGGGACCTAAGAAAAAGAAAGACAAGTAGAAAGTGACACATCCAATGCAGGAGTCGCCAAGGAAGCACCAGAAGAAAGAGAATCCCACCGCATAGGAGAAAGGAAATGTGGTAGACGTAGAATTCGATGAGGGCATAGAAGAAACTAGTATGGGAATGGAAGAAATTGATATTGAGGGGGTAGACCATATTTCCAAGTTTGTAGAGTACATTCCTCCATGCCAGGGCAAGATTTAGGTCCTGAAACACCCAGATGAGTGCAAATTTTTACGTAACACACCATTGCTACTAGACCATATTAGATTCGAAGGTCTGCACTTGGTGCACATCCCACATCTGAAGTTATAGGATTGTGACTTGGTGGAAATTGAGCAGTTCCCCCACTTAGCGACTGATACATTTATGACCCGCCTCTTCTATAAAGATTCTGGCGTGACCATGCTAGAGCCGAGGAAGTGGATTGGAGGGGTGGACAAAGTAGGACTATTGAACCTGCTATGGGTGCTGCAATACAACCGTGCACCCATAACTTTGATGGTGATCAAACAATTTTTATGCTTGGTACACGATGGGTGCTTGTGGTTAGGACAACTAATACCAATCACCAATATGTTGATCCATAGGATCGCATTGCTACTGCACTCAGGGTTGAATCCATCCAAGGCATTTGGCAGAAATGTGGGCGAACGTGACCTCGCCAAGAGAATGAAGGACAAGCTTAAGCTTGTCAAGAAACCATGCAGATACTCAATTTCCAGCATAACCGACCTCGCGGTTAAGGTAGCCACTTAGATCTTGGCTGGGAAAATCATGAGGAAGTGTCACGCAGATGAAGTGCCAGCACCAGTAGTGTCATTAGTGGCCCAATGTGCAGAGGGTGTACAATTCAACTGGGCACGCTACCTCTGCAGTGAGTTCCTCATGAATTGCAGAGAAGCACAAGACAAGAGTAATACCTTCCATTACACATGGATTTTGCTATCAATCATACTGGTCGCATGGGAATTACCAGAGGACAGCCAGTTTCCTCCGATCGTGTCAGATCTACTAGAAGCAGTGAAGTTCACTTCGCTCTGGGCCACAAAGGATGTCGAGAGGGTCAAGGATAATAAGATCTTTTGGGTGCTGATGGAGGCAAGTATATGTGCTGCAGCTATCACCAATTATCTTTGAGAATTTATCGGGATATGTGGAGTTCAAAGTGAACTTCCACTATGTCTCCATTTGGGCATGGAAGGACCCTGAGAAGAAGTGGTATAATCTCCCATACCTTGCGACAAATGATGCAATCACAACGGTCCTTAAGCATTGGCTAGCGGAGTGGCGCACAGCCTCAGATCTGTCAGTTGGGTCTAGTGAGTCCTTAGGAAAGCAAAAGAAGGCAAAGGCCTAGTTGAAGATGCAGTAGTTTGCTGAAAGGTGGAAAAAGGAGGCTGAGGAGAATGCTAGAGCCGAACATGCTGCAAAGGAGCAGGCCAAAGAGAAGGAAGGGGAGGAAGAGCACGACTCTGATAAAAGTCAAAGGTCCCCTTTGCCATAGACAAAGGACAAACAACAGTAATCAGAACAGGGTGGTGGAGACTAGGAGAGTATTTCGTTCTGGATAAAGCGCACTTGGGAGTAGGAGAAATAAGGGTCGCGAAAGAAGTCCAAGGCCAGTAAATCATTGCTCAACTCAATTAGCTTAATAGAATGTGACTTGGACGATATCGGAGATAAAGTAAGAGATGTGACCGCAAAGCTTCTATAGCAGTTCAAGAAGTAGCAGAAGAAAGCATTAGTTTCCATTCAGATGGGTTTGCACGAGCTACAGATCCAAACTACTCAACTACAAACCGGTGTAGGGTGAGGTAGCGTGATATCGACTAGTTTGGCGTTAGGAACCTCTGAAGCAGCAGAGATGGTTCTCTCCTTGGATTCTCGGGTCGTCGCACTACTGGATGGAGATTTGACTACAGAAGCGGAAGATGACAGGGATATTGTCAGCGCTCTCAAGAAGGTTGGGTTGGACTTGGCCATGCTTCCAAGTGAAGCCCTTCACAACTTGCAAGCAGGTGTGATCACAGAACTTTAGGCTCGAGGGCAACGTGTGCTGAGTGTTATCAGTGAACAAAAGGTAAATAATGCATAAATGTTCATTGAAAAGACTTTGGCAATTGACACATGGAAGAAGGTGCAGCAGAAGAATGAGCACACTGCGGCAGTAGTCAATGAAGCATTCAAAACCATTTCAGAGCTGCATATACCAAAATAAGTGTCGATAGAGGCCAAAATTCAGAAGCTCGCTACAGGTGTGCATGATGCAAAGATAGAGCTGGCCTAGGTTCAGTTTGAACTAAACATTAAGATCATAGAGCTTGAGTTGAAGGCCCAACCTTCAACCCCACCAAAGGTCAAAGAGCAGTGCGAGGTAGTTGTCATGGATGCAGTTTTTGCAGTAGATGTCACGGTAACAGATTGCACTGCGCTCTTTGAGCTGTTGCTAGAGGTACTTACCAATCTGCAGGAAGATCCCAACCTGCATAGGTTAGAGATTGAGGCAAGGGAATTACAGTAGAGGTACAACAAGGTTAGAGTGATGGCGCACATCATCGCCATCACACAGAGGTTTGCCAAGCTACAAGAAGCAAAGGAGCTGAAGGAATAGGTGGAAGCAGCACAAGGAAGAGTGACATTATCGAAGACCAGATTGTAGCCTTGGCTGGATGAATCCTACGTGCTCACCACCACCATTGAGGGAAACTTGTCTAGCCTGCAGGAAACACAAAAGAAAATCAAGGCAAATAGCACAAGACTATCATTGGAGCAGTTGGTGGAGCAGGTTAAGTAGGCAGCAATGTAGTGTACTGCCGAAGTTGTAATGGTGCAAGTGGACCTGGGAGGTCTTTGCAACAAGATCTTCACCCCAGTAGAGTGAATCGGGGGCGAGTCACCATATTTGTGTTGGGGGCCTATTGGGATAGGGTCCCCTAGGGTCAATTTTGGGGTTAAAAGCCCAAGTTTTTGTATAAAAAGTGTAAAGTCTTCGCATTTTGTGGTCACGGAGTGCGAATATATAAAAGTGTCAAAAAGGGTTTCCACCCTTCTTTTATGTAACTTGTGTCGGCTTTAGGATATCTACTGTATAAAAAGTAGAGTCTTAGAAGAGTCTAAGGTAGTTCTTGGTATGTTTGAGTCATTGATGAATGTAATGGGTCTGTGAGAGCTAAGGATGAAGAGTCTTAGCATAAGAAAGAGGCTTTGTAGCTGTGTGTGTAGGGGCCTAGGGTAGAAGTCTGCAGCTGAGTGCAAAGACCCCTACAACTGTGTGCAGGGTAGTTAGAGTCCGTAAAGAAGATCTAAAGCATCAATAAAGATAACTATTCTGGAATTATTATCTGTGTATGATATATTTTAGTTATGTTATAAATGCATGTGATTATGTTATGATGATTACTGGGTTTATGTTTTATTGATGTGCGAATCCATATGTTTTTCTTTGTTATATGAACGCAAGTAAGAATATTTGTTTACGATAAGATCATATTAATACATGTTTAAGTTATTAGATACTTAAGCTAATCTGGGTAAATACAAAAGTAAGAGTAATTATAGAAGTGTGTAAGTGTCTGATTCGCCTATCTAGGGTACGCGAAGGATAGTTGTAGACCTTCGCGGAGGTCTAGAGGATGTCTAAGAGAAGTATATCGATAAGCCCTAAAAGTCTTATCAACCTGCACAAAGGAAGGTTTATGGTATAAAACGACAACATTACCATCTCTGGGTGCAGAAACTTGGTTCCTACATCCCCCCATACTGCTTCGGGTGAGACTTCAGTCCGCACTCTGCGGATTGATTCCGAAAGGGCCAGTAGTGTATGGATTTTCTTGGCTAATTAACGTTGAACTTGGGTCAAGGCCCATCAAGCCAACAGTGGAGGCTTTGCAACTCCTTTTCTAAAAGCAAAGAATAGCCACAAAAGGGGATTAATTTGCATTATCCAGTGGTCTTACACCATGTGCTATCATACTAGCTTTGAAACAAGAAAATGTCGACCATGCCCTCATTCATAAAAATCAACTTCACTCAGAGGTCTTTTTTGAAGGCACTCTAGTTGATGAGCTCCAAGCTAACACAGTAACCCATTCGCACAGTCTAATGAAAACATAGTAGTGTTGCCTCATTCATGCATAGGTCTATTGATTTTCCCCTTTAACCTAACTATGAAAACAACTTATTATATGGGTTATGTCCTATGTGGTTCTCCCTAATAATAAACATGTGTTGCATAAACATTTATTTGATAATTCAATATTATCTCCTACAATGATTTATGTAGTGAACTCTTTTTCTTTCAAAAGTATTTAAAATACTTGAAACAAATGCATGAAATCTCTCACATAAAGAGCATAAGTATGTATTGTGGTCTTTTCTTATCTAGCATGAAAGAAAATAGTTGATTTCAATTGCTTCAATACCCCAAGTACTTTAAGAAAGGGTTGGCCACCCTCCAAGACACTCACAAGACACCCATGCTCAATGGTGAACAAAACTTCAAGAACAAGAATGGATTTGAGGGTCATTGGTTTCTCCATAAAAATATTAATGTAAAGTAAATATATCTCCTCCATGAGAATGGTTCAAGGATTGGAATTGTAGGCATCCCTTTAGAATTACTAAAATTATAAGGCACTCAAATTACTGATTATTAAAACACCAACATGACATACCAAAACACTAAATAAATACTACAATATTAATTTCTAAGCTTCATGCAATTATACTAATCAAAGGACTGCACATCCCATGAGTACAAAGGAATAAATGTTATTTATATTGAATGTATGATCCATTAAATATTAGTACTTTGAATCCTCTAGATAGAGGACCTAACAACATTATGCACCTTTTTTGTTGCTTCCCCCATGGGCTAAAGTCCTCCTAGACTAGATCTAATCACTTCCATAGCTTCATAGCCCTTTTTTTGGCACTTTATCATATTTTTTAATTTCAATATTTTAGTTTCCAAGGCATTGGTAAAATCCTTCAAAAAAGAATTATTTTCATATAATAAAAGTGATGTGGCATTTAGCTCTAATCCACTGATTTAAAAAATATCTAGTGATTTTTTATGGCTTTGGCAACTTAGGGTTCTGATCTTAGGTCTTGCTTAGTTGTTCCAGGCCACCCCTTCCTAGAGAGGAGGAATCATCGTTGTACTCAATGAAGGGACACTCCTCATAATCGATCTTACAAGGATGCCATAACTAAAAAAAAGAAACCACCCAATAGTTGCATGGAAGAAGCTAAATTCTGGCACAACCCCAAATTGAAGGGTCTGGGTATACCCAAGAAGTTGGCACTAAAAATTCACACCAAAATGGATCAAACTTCAAGAAAAATGTGGATGGATGCCTAGGAAACTTGGAGGACATTCCCAATTATGGGACCTCCTTGAAAAAATGTTGAGGAAAATATAATACATCACAGACCATGTTATCATTTATAACTTTTTGTGAATGTGGCCCTTAGAGACATCTTGAAATAGTGGGTCAAAACATAAATATTTTCATGTGTAATAGGGGACTCAAATCTTGAAGCAAATAGAAATAAATGACTAGAAAATATATAAAAAGAAAGTTTGACATCCTCTTCATGCAAGAAACAAAATTCACAGAGGTATAGCTTCAAAATATGGCACCAAGATTTTTGGACAACTGCATGGCAATGGGAATTAGATCTCGAGTCTTCTCTAGTAGCCTAAACAATCCTTGGAATGCCAGCAAGGTGCATCTCACCAATTTCCCAGCCACCTCAATGGTGGATCTAAATCCACTTTCAAGTGATTGGTACCAAATGCTTTGGCACCTTACTCAATGTCTATTAGCATTTCAATCCCCTAGAGGAGACAAATTCCTAAATAGTAGGTATGATATCCCTCCTAAGGTCATCAACAATCTCCAAATAATACCCCAAGACTTTAATAGGATAGAAAACCTCTTAGAAAATAAAAGAGACATTAGAAGGATAAATAATATATGTACAAGATTCATAAACAAAATAAATTAGATATAACTGATATATGCCTTTCCCAAAAATAGAACCTACAAATGAAAAAAATTAATGAAGAAGATCACACCAAGTGGCTAAAATTCTAGAGTCTGGACAAATGTCTTCATTCAAATTCCTCAATAAATGAAAGGATGGAGTAGAAACCATACATTCCTCATCTTCCAAAGAGATTGCTTGAACCACTAGCTAATTCTTCTCCATTGGAAATCTTAGTCTATGGTATGAAATACCACCTTATTATTTCTAAAACAGTGGCCCATAAACCTAGACTTCAAAGGTTTAGTGAAAAAATGGTGGACCAAGGTTTATCTAAGAAAATGCACAAGTATGTATGCCTTCTAAGAAAATTTAATAGTCTTGAAATTCAAAATAAAATACTAGAATACCAATAGTTTTAAGAACATTTCACTAGAAAAAAAAAAAAGCTGAAAAACCTTATGAAAAATATTGGGAAGATATAATGGCCTCAAGCATGCCAAAGCACCTTAAAAAGAAGGAAATTGATCTTAATTATTAGCGAGACTACCAATCCAACTAGGTGGAAATGCACTAGAAGCAAAGGATATGCATATGCTAGTTGGAGGGGAACAAAAATGGCAAGTCATTTCACAAGAAAGCTATGGGATGCCAAAATAGGAACTAGATCATAAGCCTTATAGAAGAAAATGATGAAGAACACTATGATCAAAAGGAGATCAAGGATGAGCTTAACTCTTTCTTCAAAGACCATTCCAAGCCTACCATTGTTACACAAGTAGCCAGATCGTACATCACAATGAACATTCCAAAGCTCATCATAGAGGACCAAAACATCACCATTATGCAAATGGTAAAGGAAATGTCTCCAAGGAAATTCGTTGGAATGGTTGGCTTCCTCTTGGACTTATAACGAGAATTTTGGAAGGTCAATGGAGAATGGTGGAACAATCCAAATCCTTTATAAAAAATTCTACAAGAATTCAACACAACTTTTGTCATACTCATTCCCTAACAAAGATTGGGCCAAACCTCAAAACAAATACAAGTCCATCTCTCTATGCAATGTAGCCTACAAAATTATTTCTAGATTTGTTGCAAACCATCTTGAGCCACTACTTGATAAGATTCTATCCAAAGAACAAGGTGGCTATTTCAGGGAGCAACCAAATATTAGCTCGAATTGTTATTTCCCTTGAAGTGACCCACATTATAAGGCATGTGACTCCTCTAGCATGTTAATCATGCTAGATATATATAAGGATTTTGACAAACTTATTTAAACTTTTACAATTCAAGGAAGACAAAATTTCAGAAAGACAAGTAATCAAGGTCAATTAAGCTCAACAATACACAATATGAATTCATAATTACTCACAATATTCCACCCCATTAACTATTAGAATTTAGAATAGACACGGTATTAACATTTTCAACTTTTGCATATGTGAATTGTAAAGATATTTCTAGATATGAAGAGCAACTTACAACTTCTCCAGAAATGTTAATAGAAGAAAGAGTAGAGCCAATCTTGAGGGAATGGTCAACAATTCTAGCTCATGTAACTGCAAAAAACCATCTACAATAGATATATGTTCATTGTGCATGATGCTTGCTCGCTCCAGAAAGTCATAAGAGACAAAGGAACATAACTGGATATGCAACATTGAGTTTCTCCACTTTCTTTTTTCCTCTGTCAGATCAAATCTTGTTTAGCCATTGTCAATAAATATAAAAGAATGCAAGTTTTCCATTGATAAATTTCCAAAATCAAATATAATGTATATTTTCCCTGCAAGGGTTGAAAACATATTGTTTTAAAACTTATCCCATGTTGACTCAATTCGGTCAACTCAACCAGGTTGATCCTTGAGTATATTGACATGGCCAATAACTCAGATCAGAGGGCCATTTAGAGCCTGTTGGATACTAAATTTCTTGATTCAAGGCATGACTCAACCGGTTTAGTACCAAAGCCCTACTCAACTATAACATAAGGATCAAGCCTCTATGTATGCAGAAGATCAATCTTTCTTATGTTCAATTCTTACCCCTAGGTCCATTGTTGGAACCTATGCTTTGATACCACTTGTAACATACCCCATGTGTAATTGTGATTATTTTTTTGGTTCCTATTTATGCTTGGATGATCCACCATTCCTTGGATGGCTTAGTTTTGACCATTCTTAGGTAGTTTTCCAACATCCTTCTGTTGAGGTTGGTCCTACCATCATTGTTCTATTAGATGTTTTTTAAAGGTTTGAAACCTGTCAGTTACATTTACAAGACTAGAAGGTTATGTTAGGAATTCCTCCAAGGGAGTTAGTGCAAGAAAACTATTAAGAAGCCAATGAAACCTATGCATAACATTTCATACTTCTAACTCTAAATAAGTCCTATTTTTTTCCTCAAAGGGATGCCTATATACATTGCTATACCTACAATCATTTAAGGCATGGTACTTGTGGGAAGGTTCATTAAGTGTATACCCAATTATAGCCCATTACATAAGGTGATTACGATTGCAGTACATAGAAGAGAGATATTATGACATAACAATTCCAATCACATGGAAATCTTCAACTCATAGCTGAGTGTACAAGGAATTAGCATTCCTATATTGATTTAGCATCTGTGAAGTTTCTCTTGTAAAATAAATGAGAAAACCATCATGGAAAGTCCATGTCAAAAAAGCACTAATATGTCCAAGAAACAAACTATATCAAGAATGGAACATCTATGTACTGGTGCTTAGCATAGTTACACACTAAAGTGATGGAAATATCACATATAAAGACCAGCATATGTATATCAAAAATCACACAAATTATACCAATTAGTCTTTTCCTACCATTACAATCTAAAATACTCCATGACCAAGTTATCTTTTGAAAAAATTGTAAGGAAAAATTCACATCTAATTTCAGTGGGTTAACGCAAACACTGAAGTTGGGATAGTCAACTAGTTTGGTGGTCAATGGGAAACAAGCCAGTGATGGTAATAGTGTTGAGCCACTAGATGGCTAGTTTAGCGATGGTCATTTCCTTGTTGTTGTAGCAAGATATATTGTCTAGTAATTAAAATACAACTTCATTTCCTTGTTGTTGTAGAAAGATAATCTACCTAATAATTAAAACACGACTCCATTTCCTTACTATTGTAGCAAGACAAACTTCCCAGTAACTAAAACATGGCTCCACTTCCTTTCTATTGTAGCAAGACAAACTTCCCACCAATAAAACATGACTACACATATTTGGTAACATCGGCTTGTACCCTTTACTAAGGTAAATAATAGAATCAAGTCTATCCATAAAAGATATGTCAGGGAAAAATATGTGTTTATTATGTATATCATTATGCCCATCGAGCAATACACCCTGCCTAACATTAAATTTATAATACTACTTGACCTCATTCCCAAGCATGAATACACCATTCTAGCACTTTAACATCTTTCCCAACCAGGATAGCTTATTTTCATATATTATCAGTCTACAGCGATGCTTGTAATAGGGAAATGCATAAAAATATCACACAATGGCTACGCAATTAAGAAGCTACACAAATTGCAGATTGTCTTGGGTTTCTTTTGTTCTCTATGATGGAAGTCTAATGACCTTCTCTTCTCAACTGTATACATATGTATTAGAAGACTAGCAGTTGTGCAGTTATTAGAGATGTCACATAAAAATGAGCGTTATGAATAGTAGGAACAAACAGGGACTTGGGAAAAAGGAACAAATAGGGCCAAACTTATCATAGGCCACCATCACTTAACGCTACATCATGAATAGAGCTATAGTGAGCCAAAATTAATATGCTTAATATTGTGCATGAATAATATCACCCTAGATGTTCTCAGAACCTTGAGTCATTTTCCTATTATCCTCACAAAATATCATGGAGGTAGTAAGGATTTCTCTACCCTGATATCGTAGGGTCTATTAAAATGCCTAGTATTAACGAGACTTAAGACCCTCCCAGACCTTGCCTTAGGCTTAATGTTCTATAAGAACAATAACATCCTACAAGCATATGAGGTATCCACGGTGTTTGATTTTATAGTATTATGCATGATTATAGATTCCACCATCATGTCTACAACATTGTTCATGCCTACACATGGCTTCAAATAACCACAAAATATCATGTAGTTTAGAGTGTACCTACCATTTTGTAACCTTAATATGTGGTGAATTTAATAGAATACATAAAAATGGGAATAGGGATAGGTTTTATGATTTTCCTCCCAACCATTGACAACTAGCAATTGTGCAATTGTCACCCCTTAGCTTATGAAACATATCCTAATGTTTAGGCCAGGGATTCCAAAGATTTGTTCCCCTCCATCCTGCATATTGCAATTTGGTTGTAGGTTAATACAGGGTTCTAGAGGTGGTTTTTCCTCCTCCCATCTGTCCATAAGGGACTCCAAAGATATACATCTCCACCCATTGATTAACAAGGGACTCCAAATATTCACATTTCCACCCTTTGGTCAACAAGGGGCTCCCAAGATATACATCTCCGCACTTTGGTCAAGAACGAACTCCAAAGATTCACATCTCAACCCTTTTGGTCAACAAGGGACTCCAGAGATTCACATCTCCACCCTTTTGTCAGCAAGGTAATCTAGAGATTCACATCTCCACCCTTTGGTCAACAAGGGACTCAAGAGATTCACATCTCCACCCTTTGGTCAGAAAGGTAATCCAGAGATTCACATCTCCACCCTTTGGTCAACAAGGGACTCAAGAGATTCACATCCCCACCCTTTGGTCAATAAAGGACTCTTGATATTCACATCTCCACCATTATGTTAGACTCCATATATATACATCTCCACCATTTGGTTAGAAATTTCAACCAATGTTGGCATACATAGCATTCTAACGCTAAGCTTTTAGCAAGGAACTAGGTGAAGGCAACCTCAACAACAATTTCAGCCAATGTTGGCATACAGATCATTCTAACACTAAACTTTCGACAAGAAACTAGGTTAAGACAACCCCCAATGAGGGCATTTATAATTGAAGGACTTCCACCCTTGAATTTGGCCAATATTATTAATTATAGAGATTTCACCCTTTTGTAGCAAGTGAGCATTAACATTACGTAGATGAACCTACGTTGGTACAACAATGTCTATAAGGTTTATCAAAGGAGGGTTTCCAAAGATGAAGGATCTCCACCCTTGAGTTTTTCGAATCTTCTTAGTTACGATAATAGTGAAATCTCATTCTGGTAGGAATATATTATTCTTGGGTGACGAGTAATAATGTAGATGCATCTACCCTGCTATGGTACAAACTACAAGTCCTCTTAAAATACAAGGTCTATTAAACATTCAAATTTTTCAAATATGGGCTTGGGTATGAGGTTGGTCTCATTTTACTAAGTACCTCTTAGTTCATTCAATGTTAATCAAGCAATATGCTAGTAAGACTCTAGCATCTAGGTGTAGAATCATTCATAATATGATATAATCCTAACGTATGGGCATAGAGTAGAAATGAAGATAGTGGGGATCTAATTTATAAGACTCCATAGGTTATTGTTACTAACCTCTATTGTTGTAGGTCCTTGTGCATCCCTTGTGATGTTGTTCTTGCAGTTATAGACTCATGATTCTCCTTCCTTTCCAACCAGCTCCCAAAATTTCTCTCCTTAGATGTTAAGCTCCTCATTGTATCCCCAAATTTTTTTTTTCCTTCTTACTACACTCTCGCTCATGTTGCTTCTCTTTCACTATGCCCCTTCTAGTTATGACTTCCATCTTTTCTATTATTCATCAATTATCCCTGGTTGCTTAGGGCCTAGCCTTATCGGACCAATCCCTAATGTCCCTTTATCCTCCTAGAATCATCACTGCCATTTTCCATCTTCTCAGGCTCCCTGGCATAAATATATCATCTACCATTTTCTCGGGTACTTTTCACCTCCTTCACCGTCCATCCTTCATCCTTTCTTGAAATTTTTGTGCGCACTCTTTTCCCAAAATGGCCCCACTCCTAATACTTTCCATACCACCATTTTCAATTGATCTTTTGGCCTATGGTTAATTTTTTTACTGTGATTTTCATTTCCCCGTCTAACATTATACTAAATCTGGTCTTGGGAACATAGGAAGGTAACAACAATAGTTCCTTTTTATGTGATCAAATTATAAATGGAATAATTCTAGTGTAATAACCCGATACACACCCTCTCCTAATACTTTGTATATTGTATTATAAATGGCCATTGTTTACAATATTTTGATTTAAAGTCACTATGATCCAATGTTCTTAATGTTGTAAAGTATTAACTAAGTCCAAGCTAATACCAACCCTTCAATATCACCCCATCAGTGTTAGAGTTATGCCATATGTCTTAGGTTTATCTATTAAGCCTTACCAACCTTATAAGGAAAGAAATTATGAATAAATCATCTTTAAAACACATCATTTGTTATTCATATATTCTTAACCATGTATCTATACATATTTTGAGTGTAATCATGTGCTTATTCAAAAACAAATTGCAATTATAGATGAAAGATGATTCTTACTTAATGTGCACAATCATAAAGAAGAGTATATTTATTATTTTCAATATACATAGGTAACTAAGGAAATATTTACAATAACCATGTGGGTGTAGGTGACCAAGGCAATTGATACCATCGATATACATTGCAAGATGACTTGGGTCATTACAGATCTAGAGTATACAATGGGGGAGGCATACCCATATATATTTTGAAATTTTGATTTAAACAAATTTTCATGTAAAAAATTATTATATATCATAGTGATGTGCACCGAGGACGATGTCAAAATTTAGGGGAATGGGAATGTAACACCCCAATTTTAATCCTTGCATGATCAATGTATAAATGTGTATATGATGAAAGGTTAATGGATGAACAATGATGTAAATGTAAATTTTTCATTAGTTAATAAAAAATAGATCACCAACTCTTAATGGACAAGGATAAAACATGGGGGGCTACAATTCCATGATAAAGGAATGAAAATTATCTTAAAGTCTTAAGGGGGGCTAAAGTAAATAATATTGGTTTATGTTTGAAATCCCAAGGCCTTTATCTCATGTTATCCTAGGTCCTTTATCTCATATATTATATTTTATTACTTTGGAATGAGCTTCCAAGTTAAGTAGATAGACTACTTAGGAAATCTTGTTGCTAGTTGATATCATGCAAATATAACCCATGATTCTTGGTGGATGTACACCATTCTTCCTAGCGAATTTATTGGGAGATTCTATGCTATCATGATTTAAAAAAGCATTGGTTATGTCTATTTTGAGTATTATGTGGGGGATTTTTCCCATGTGCATGAGAGATTATTCCACTAAAGAAACTCCATTACAGTTGGTAATTCGTAGAGTCCCCAGCAAAGATATTTCCTAGCTAACTTTTAATGGAGCTGTCAAGTGAAGTGAGATATGTGAAAATTCAAGAATCCTACCCGAATCAACTACTGCAACAACTGATTAAACTTCTCATATTTGTTAATAACTGAAACAAATTATTTATTGTTTCCTACTGCAAATATTGAAGCTAATACAACTGTAACCTTCACTTAGTTAATTAATTTTCCCACAACAAGAATAGAACAATAGAGAAAAATCCACACAAGTGACACAATATATTTTGGACAAATGTCCCCAAAAAAACCCAATGCAGGAAAATCAGTGCAATAGACCTAAGGGTTTTCTTTATTAAGCAGTAGTTTCTTAATACAACTCTGGATGCCCTTCCGACAATCTAGTTATAGAGAAAATAAACTGGCAGAAAAACTTTGTGAGATTATTGCACTCTACCCTGCAATTCCGACTGTTTCGACAAATGAACCAACTATCCTTGGCTATCTCCATGATGGCCCTGCGTCAGCCTCAAAAGGATATGCGTTAGTTCAACTAGAAAATGTTTTCCCTATAGAGCAGTTTCCATCCCTCCCAATTTAGAAATGTCAGCTCCCTCAATAAACTCAGACTTCTGCATTGAAGATTGCACAGCTTCTGCATGAGCCCTCCTCGCTCAGCGTCAAGCTTTGTGTGGGGCCTTCTGGCCTAGTTTCAACCCCTCCTGGGTCTGCGCTACCTCCTCATGGTGTCTCTCTACTTCTTATCCTAGGTCTTGGAGAAGATACTCCAACCCAACTATCCCCACCCCTCATTGCAACAACTCACTATCGAAATTCTCTTGGTAGCTCCTCTGCTCTGCTTCAGAAAATCGAACTTCAGAACTCTCTGTGTGTTTTTCCAAGTGACCCTCAAGCCTCCTTAAATAATATCCTTGTTAATATTCAACAACCCAAATTAGAAGTTAATCAATGCCTATGATCATTTATTCTTGATCCTCATCTTATTCTAGAAGTTACACCAACAATTTATATTAATACCCTCTAATTATTTTATTTTCCTATGTTTAGACTTAGGGTCCCTTTAAAAATAATTAATTATTTTAATAAAACTATTTCTGGGTGGAATTTCCCAAAACGATTTATGGGTTCTTTGGAATACATCTTCCCAAGCCTCCCTACAAAATTTGAGACTTAAACCGCATACTATACTACCAGAAATCAACACTCTCTCTTAGTGAGGAATGTGCTCTAGCAATGCACCCTAATAGAGAATTACTCTGCTCTATAACATCTCCCTCTGCGCTGCTAATGTATGACATGCTATCCACCAACCACTGCACAAATGCTACATCTATATTGTTGGTAACCCTACCACTATCCACAATACATCCGTATTGCAAATCCCTTTGAAATTCTGCATTTGTTCTATTATTGGCACTAGCACTGCTAACTACCTCTACACTGCAGATTGTTGCTGCTACTACATCAACAATGGGAAAAAACCCAAATTACTAAACTAATTGTGTTTAGTATGACACCATGTGAATGATGGATCCTGACTACTACTAGTCTCTGCGATGACCTATGAATCTTCGTGGATGTAGCCTTTAGATCATGCTTCTCATCTTTCTCCTTCTTCCTGAGAGGACATTGCGTAGTGTAGTGATACATCTCACCACATTGAAGCACTTTATCTTCGATACATCCTTCTTGCATCTCTGTTGCTCCTATTTCCCCTTCAATGCAAGGGCTACATTATCCTCCTCCTCTTTGGGCTTCTACCCACTACTGCTTCTTTTGTCAAGATTACACTTGACTAGATCTCTCCTCATCTCCTCTTGCTTGAGAGCTACCCACATTTCATCCCTATTCAGAAAAGTTTCCCTACCCGGGATACTCTGGACAAAGACTTGCCACTCATCAAAGATAGAATTGAGGGCCATTCCAACCAACTCTGAGCCTTGAGGTGTAGACCCCACAACAAATAACTCATCACATGTCTCTTGAAGCTTCATGAGGAATGGATCCATGTGCTCCCCCTTCTGCACCCAAGAAGATCTCAAATTCTACTCCAAGTACATCTTGCGCTACTTAGAAGATTCCTGATACAATGTAGACAATGTGTCCCACATCTCCTTAGAAGTCCCTCTACTAACAATGTGATAGACCACATGATCCTTCACTCCGTCGAGGATGATTTTTTTTTCCTTTGCCATTTTAGCTCATTATTTCTTCAACATATTTGCATCTGTAGGCACAACCACCATGTTGTCGACATGTGTCTTAAGGGCATGCTCATCTAGAAGGAATGGTATTCTAGCCTTCCAGATGACATAGTTGGATGCTCCTTCCAACCTATCTTGATCCATTAAGCCATCGATTGCCATCTCTACCACAAAAGTAAAAAATCTCCTCTCTGGTTCTTACTTCTATTTCTCAGCCAATAAGAACACAGACTTCTTGGCGGGAATTCTTACTGAGGAAGAAATTCCCACAACTGTGCTTCTTCCTTCTCTTTTGATGTATTTCTACCCAGCAAAATGACCTACAGAAAAGGTTGGATCCCACCATCTCCTCCTCATGCAGAGGTTTCAACGTTGCTCCGTCTACCCCTACAAACTTTCGAAATCGGAGTCCTTCCTTTCTATCAACTCACTCAGAGAGAGATTACCTCTAAAATCACCCCTCCACCTAGGACTTCCCAAACCCTTTGGGATTTTGAACTGCTACCTCCTACATATTTTTCGATCTCCCTCTTATGCTCAGCATTGGGTTCTTTAGCACTGTTCTTCTTGCTTCACCTACACTACCTTGATACCATGTGAAAATTCAAGAATCCCACCCGAATCAACTACTGCAACAACTAATTAAATTTATCCTATTTGTTAATAACTGAAACAAATTATTTACTGTTTGCTACAACAAATATCAAGCTAATACAACTGCAACCTTCACTTAATTAATTAATTTTCCTAAAACAAGAACATAATAATAGAGAAAAATCCACACAAGTGACAGTATTTTTTGGGCAAATGTCCTCGAAAAAACCCAATGCGGGAAAATCGGTGCAACAACTCTAAGGGTTTTATTTATTAAGAAGTAGTTTCTGAATTCAACTCTAGATTCCCTTCTAAAAATCTAGTTACAGAGAAAATAAAATGGCATAAAATCTTCATAAGATTACCTCACTCTACCCATCAATTCCAGTTGTTCCGACAGCTAAACCAACTGTCCTTGGCTATCTCTATGTTGGCCCTGTGTCAGCCTTAAAAGGCTAGGCATCAGCTCAACTGGGGAATGTTTTCCCTTTGGAGAAGTTTCCAGCCCTCTCGGCTCAGAAACTTCAGCTCCCTCAACAAATTCAAACTTCTACGCTGAAGACTGCACAACTTCTATGTGAGCCCTCTTGGCTCAGCGTCAAGCTCTGTGTGGGCCCTTCTGGCCCAACATCAACCCCTCCTGGGTCTGTATTGCCTCCTCCTGGTGTCTCTCTACCTCTCTGCTTCTTGTCCTGGGTCCTGGAGAAGATACTCAAACCCAACTATCCCTGCCCCTCACTACAAAAACTCACTAATGAAATTCTCCCGGTAGCTCCTCTACTCTGCTTTAGAAAATCAAACTTCTGAACTCTCTGTTTTTTTCCAAGTGATCCTCAAGCCTCCTTAAATAATCTCCTCATTGACATTCAATAGCCCAGATTAGAATCTAATCAATGGCTAATATCATTTATGCTTGATCCTCATCTTCTTCTAGAAGTTACACCCATAGTTCATATTAATACCCTTTAATTATTTTATTTTCCTAATTTTAGACTTAGGGTCCCTTTAAAAAAATTAATTATTTTTATAAAATTGTTTTCTAGGTGAAATTTCCCAAAACGCTTTCTGGTTTCTTTGGAATACATGTGCCCAAGCCTCCCTACAAAATTTGAGACTTAAAGCACATCCAATGCTACCAAAAATCAACAAGATAATATAAGAGAATACATGGTAGAGAAGGTGATCTCATTCCTTGGGTTGTGTGAATTAAATGGGAAAGGGAACTAGTGAATTGTAATTGTTATGGGAGTAATTATGACTTGTGAATTTTAGGGAAAATTGGTCTATATTAGAGGAAGAGAGCCAACCATAGTCCAATTCATCCTTGTGGACTCATAGCCTTAGCTCAATATTTTCCTTGGGGCAGAAACAATATGCACAACAAATAGCCTATGGTTGGGTGAACCACCGTTCAGTTGTAACCAGTCGGTATTTAATATTTGAAAGTTAAGTACTTATGACTTTTTTTACTATGTGGTTTACGGACCCTGGAGATCGATGATCGCTACATCCACAAAATATTTGTACTAGGAAAGTCCACCCAAAGGGATCACTTCCTATCAGCTCAACCAAGAAGCTCGACCCTAAGAGTATTAAGAGAATTGAACCCGTGAAATTTCAATTACAAAGGTTCCTTAATAATGGGGACTCAACCATTTAAGCTAACCCTCAAGGCTTAAGTGCTTATGACTTATTTCTACTTATGTTAAGTCAATGATGTGTGTGTTATTCATTAATAATTTTTATAATCACATGAATAAATATACATCTATAACATTGTTGTTTAATTATATTTGCATGAGCTTCCTTATAATGTTTCATGCGTTCATGGAATTCATAACAAGAAAATAGTTAATATGGATATTAAAATATAAAAGTTCAAAATTTGTGTTTCTAAAAAGTACCCCTTATTTAAGGGGTGACAAGTTAATCTATTGCCTTTAAGTTATGATATGAAAACAAATTAATTAAAATAAATATGGAAAAGAAAATTAAGATGAGACAATTTTGTCATATATTATAGATATATAGATATATAAGAGATATATTAAGATATATAGATATATAGAGATATATATAAATATATAGATATATAAAAAATAGTATAAAAAATAGATATCTATATAATATATAAATATATATATATATATATATATATATATATATATATATATATAATAATATAAAATATAATAATAATTATAATAGTAATATATATATAATAAATATACATTACATATACATAACATATACATATACATATACATATACATATATTAACCATGATAAATCAATAACAACTTGGAGTAATCTTGGTGAAGATAAGGATGAATTAGAGTAATCTCGGTGAGGCACGAGATGAAATCTTCCGACTGCCACTATAACACCAAGAATATATTCAACATCATATATACCAATAACTTATAACTTAGCATGAGGTGAGACATTACAGAGAAGGGGGGGCGCCTACTCATCAAGCCTTATCACAATGGGCCAACTTGTCCCTCTACATGAATTGATGGTGGAGGGGAAAACAGACCATTTTCCTAGCCTCTCAAGTTAATAAAAAAAAATAACTATGATTTCCACATTGGAAATAAAGTGCTAAATAATACAAAAAAGTGTTAATATATATCTACTTAAAAATATGTAAGATAAATACATGCAAAGTGTATATCTCTTTAAGAATAGATAGTAACACAAAAAAGTGTCAAAACTATGTAAGATAAAAAAAAAATGCAAAGTATATATCTCTTTAAGAACATGTGGTAATATAAAAATGTGTCATTGTATACCTTTTTAAGAGTATATGATTTAAAAATATGCAAGATAAGTAGATGCAAAGTGTTTATCTCATTAAGAACATATGATAGTACTGGCAATTGCACCACATGCTGCAAAGGAAACATCATAAGGTTGTAGCATAGGAAACAATAGCATAAAATAAAGAAGTAAATTTTTTATGCAATTTTGTTTCTTTAAGATGAGGATACTCCAAATGAAGAAGAAATGTTATGGGGTGAGGTGTTGCTATTGTCATAAATAGGGATGTGATAATTTTTTATGCCCCATTGAAAAGTGTGCTACAGAACCAAAAGAGCAATGTAGTAGTAGCTGTGACATGCATTTTGACATGGATTTATGTTTTATAAAAAGAGAAGGTAGGTCATACTTACTACATTTTGATGATCATCTTGAGGAATTTGTCTAGTATGAGATGGGGATATGATGATTAACATAGTTAACAACATTGAGTTTTCTATTAGATTGGAGCAATAATGGGGTAGAGGACATGTCCCAAGATTGGAATATATACCATGGTTTACTAATTATTGCAATGATCATCCTTAAGGAATCATTGAGATTTCCTATGGTAATACTTTTCCATTTGGTCAGAAGTTGGAAAATGACATTGAATTTCGATTCCCCATATTTTGTCTTATCCTAATAAGGAAACAGTCCTCAAGCCACAAACACTTAAAACTTAGCATGGCCTTATTGTGCCTGATCACTAAGAATAGAGGAAGAGGGCATTGTATGTTGGAAATGATTAAATGGTTTCATTGGATCATTGATTTTGCTTTAGAAACTTTTTCTTGATAACCAAATATTGTTAATGAGAAATAAATGATAATTTTGTCCTCATAACCAAATATTCTAGGGTTTTCAAGTGCCCCCAAGATGGACAATTGTCCCCAAAATAGAGCGAAATGTTTCCCATAATCTTGTTGGGTAATCGTAAGGGTATTCTAGAGATATGTACGATGGTGATTATGTAGAGATCATATGGTAGCTACCACAGTGGCCAACAAATTTTGAAATATTATTGAACCAACGAAAAGGGAGAGACCGAAAACCTTAGAAACACTTGCCAAAGAAGATTGGAGTCACTTCGGGTGAGAAAGGAAGTGCATTTGTTTGGTTTCTGCTCAACCTAGAAGATATCATATTTGTTGGTGATGATGAATTTAAGAGGTGCCTAGAATGGAAATAAAGAAGGCATACTATATGGAGCCAAAGCAAATTTATTTTCATACCATTTTCAGTATCCATACTTCACTTACATCATCATTTTTAGTCATGTTCATCCTAAAAAATAATTTATATGGTGGTTAGAAAAAGTAACTTCTTGAGATAGGATATAGCATTAAAGAAATTTAGATTTGTAGCAACTTCTAGCACTGAAAATCAAAGACATGCACAACAAACTACAAATCTGTCATGTGACACGTGGAAATACAGAGTTCCTAGCATGTTAATCTTAAGAAAAAAATCAAGTCAAGAAAATAATTCTCAAATATCAACATAATATGCCCATGAGACTCTATTTTGATGGCAAACAATTTTGGTACTGAACCCACTTTATTTGATTTCAATTGTGTTAGTTGCTTAACAAACCCACTTTGTGTCAAATGACAGGATGTGTTTACATCAATAATTAAAGTAAGTGTTTTAGCGGGATAATATCATTGTCAATAATTTGATGAAAATGATTCAAAACAATGTTTCAAGGGACTCTATAGGCATGTGGCATCCTATAACATTGCTGAATATTTCCTTCAAAATTATGGCTAAGGTTGTCGTGTTGTAGGTGAGACAATAGACATGAAGATTGTTCACAGGGAAAGAACACATGCTTTGTACAAAGGTATTTTACTCTAGATACCATGATTTCAATGCATAGGACTATGAAGTGGGCTAGGAAGACTAACCAACCGACTCTCTTTTTGAAGATATGATTAGATTGATTGGACATTCATTTATTGATATGTTAAATTTCTCTCCATGTCATTTGATATTGAAGATATCTCTTTCAGAAATTAAAGAAAAAGACAATTCTCCAAGACATTTGATAAAAAAATATGACATTGAAAAAGGGCAGTCTTTGACATAGTTCCCTCATGAGAATAATGATATGACCAATGTGATAGAAGATACTATCAATATGAGTAATAAGAAAAGTATTTCAATATTCCTAAGTGAGCATTTTTTCAATCCTTGAAAAACAACAAAATTCAGATACACAAAGAGAATGGAATTTGGCCAAGTATTAGATGTGGATATGATGACTAACATAGTTAGAAACACTAAGTTTTTTGTTACTTTCGATCAATAATGGGGTAGAGGACAACTCCCAAGATTGGAATATATACCATGGTTTACCAATGATTACAATGATCATCCTCAAGGAATCATTGAGATTTCCTATGGTAAGGATTTTCCATTTGGTCGTAAGTTGGAAATTGGCAATGAATTTTGAGTCCCCAAATTTTGTCTTATCCTAACAAGAAAAGAATCCTCAAGCCACAAACACTTAAAACTCAACATGGCCTTATTCTACCTAATCACCAAGCACAAAGGAAGAGGGCATTGTATGTTGGAAATGATGAAATGTCATTAGATCATTGATTTCACTTTAACAATTTTTTCTTGATAACCGAAGATTGTTAATGAGAAATCAATGATAATTTTGTCCTCGTAACCAAAGACTCTAGGGTTTTCAAGTCCCCCCAAGATGGAAAATTGTCCTCAAGTTGGAGTGAAATGCTACCCATAATCTTGTTGGGTGACCATAAGGGTGTTTTGGAGATATGTATGATGGGGATTATGTAGAGATCATATGGTATCTACCATAGTTTTCAGCTCATTCTAAAAGTTTATTGAACCAAGGAAAAGTGACAAACCAAAAACCTTAGCGACACTTGTCAAAGAAGATTGGAATCACTTGGGGTGAGAAAGGAAGTAAATTTGTTTGGTTTCTACTCGACCTGGAAGATATCATATCTATTGGTGATGATGAATTTAAGAGGCATCCAGAATGGAAATAAAGAAGGCATACTGTAGGGAACCAAATTCAATCTATTTTCATACCATTTTCAGTATCCATGCTTCACTTACACCATCATTCTCAAACCTGTTCATCCTCAAAAAAAATTATATGTTGGTTAGCAAAGTACCTTATTGTGATAGGACATAACATTAAAGAAATTTAGACCTGTAGCAACTTTCAACCCTCAAAATCAGAGACATGCACACAACACTACAGATCTATCATGTGAATTGTGGAAACACAAAGTTCGTAACACATTAATATTAAGAAAAATCTTGCTAGATGGTCATATATATCTATATATATTGCACTAGTATAATTTTGTTTGGGCCGACCTACCTGTAGTGCAGGCTAAGGCTAACCTTATTAATTAAAAAGTAATAATATTTTCAAAAATTATGTGGGGATCTGACATGTATGTGTAAAGGGGGACTAGTTCTGTTGAGATGATCTTTGTTAAAATAATGTTTAATGTTTCATTTAAAGCAACATGGGATAGTGCCAACCTATTTGGGTTGTAGTGAATAGATATTGGCACAACCTGTCAAGTGATATACCTCCATAATCTCAACTATGACTTCTTATAATATCAAGGAATAAAGGAGGACTTTTGCGACACATATTTAGAGGTCTTTCCAAGGTCATACACAAGATCTCAAAACCCATTGTGATCACCTGGAATGAGGACATGAATTAAAAAATGAGGGCATCAAGAATGTAAGCACAGATTAATTCAATCCGTAGTCTGCCAATATTTATCTTCTATAATGGAAAAAAAAAAAATATAATGAACAAAATCAAGTTAGGAAAATCATGCTCAAATGTCAACATAATATGCCCAAGAGACTATGTTTTAATGATAGGAAATTTTGGTACTGAACCCACTTTATTTTATTTTAATTGTGTTAGATTCTTAAGAAACCCACTTTGTGTCAAATGCCATGATGTGCTTACATTAATAATTAAAGTGTTTTAGCATGATAATATGACTGTCAATTCTTTGATGAATATTATTCAAAAGAATGTTTCTAGAGACTCTATATGCATGTGGCATCCTATAACATTGTTGAATATTTCCTTCAAAATTATGGCTAAGGTTATTGTGTTGTAGGTGAGAGAATAACCATGATATTGTGCATAAGGAGAACATAGGCTCTGTATAGAGGTGTTTTAATCTAGATACCATGATTTCAACGTGGAGGGCTATGAAGTGGGTCAAGGAGATTAACCAACTTAGTTTCTTTTTAAAGATATGATTAGATTGATTGGAAATTCATTTACTGATATGTTAAGTTTCTCTCCACGTATTCAACTCTTCAAATTGATAACATAAGTGTGCCTCTTGGCACCCTTTCTATATGTTCAAAATAAATTCCCTTTTGTATCTATTGGAGTTTGCCCATTTGCATGGGTCAATTAAGTGGTGTCTCTTCTAGATGATTCAGAGATAGTGAAAAATTATCCTCAAATAATCTACCCCTGTCTATGAAACCTAATCATGATTCATTGGTTGGCACTATAGGTTGTTTATTGTTGGTTAGATGGGCCCTAACCTAGGTTCAGCGTTAAGCAGCCAAGCAAATCCCTACACTACTAGACCTTTCGGCATCAAACCGCAGAGTGAAGACTGAAGTCTCACCCGAAGCAGTATGGGAGGATGCAAGAACCAAGTTTCCGCACCTTGAGATGGTTGTGATGTCAGTTATTTTCCCTAAATCTTCCTTCGTGTAGGCCGATAAGCCCTTTAGGTCTTATCAAAGTATGTCTCTTATTTGTCCTCAAAGCCTCCGCGAAAGTCTTTAATCGTCCTTTGCGGACCCTGAATAGATAGATTAGGCACTTACAAGCCTCTACAATTACTCTACTTATTTATTCACTCAAATTCACTTAAGTATCAGTTAAATTTAACAAGAATTATGATTATCTTCGCGTAAATAGATATTCTTGCTTGCATTCATATGATAAAGTAAAATACATAGATTTGCGCATCAATTTAGCATTAATTTACAACTTCAGTAGTCAACATAACATAATCGCAACATTCATAACCAAAGTAAAATAATGCATACACATAATTCCAAAATACTTCTCTTTATTGATAATCTAGATTTCTAGTGCAGACTCTAACTGCCCTGCGCACACAGCTGCAAGGGTCCTCGCACTCAGCCACAGAGCCTCTTCCTATGCTAAGACTCTTCAATTTTAGCTTTCACAGACCCATGCATAACACATAACAAGACTCAACTGAACTGAACTCTCCTAGACTCTTCTAAGACTCCCTTTTTATACAATCCCATGGTCTGCGGACCATGGGTAGATATTTAAAGCCGACATGACCTATACAAAAGAAGGGCAGAAAACCCTTAGTAACTCTTTACATATTCACTCTCTGCGACCACAAAATGCAAATAATTTACATTCTTTACACAAAACTTGGGCCTTTAGCCCCAAAACTTGGGCTTTTAACCCCAAAATTGACCCCAAGGGACCCGTTCCCAATAGGCCCCCAACACAAATCTAGTGACTTGCCCTCAAGACACTCTGCTGGTGAGGAGATCTTGTCGTGAAGACCTCCTAGCTCCACTTGTACCACTGTGACTTTAGTGGTACACTATGTTTCCCCCTGCTTCATCTGCTTGACCAGCTGCTCCATCCTTGGCCCTGCGTCATCTACCTGTAGCTTTTGCTGTGTTTCCTGTGTACTAGCCAATTTTCCTTCAATGGTGGCCGTGAGCACATATGATTTTTCTAGCCAAGGCTTCAATTGAGCCTTCAATAATGCTTCCCTATGTTATGCTACGTCCACCTGCTCTTTCAGTGCCTTTTCTTCCTACAACTTTGCTAGCCTTTTCTTTAACCTCTTCATATCATTGCTGCAACTCCTGCACCTCTGTTTCTAGCCTTTGCACGTTGGGATCCTCCTGTAAGCTAGTGACTACTTTGAGTGACTGCTCAAAGAGTGCAGTTCAATCCTTTACTCTACTATCTATGGCTGCAACGACATCCTTAACAGCTCCTTCACACTTCTCTCTAACTTTTGGTGTAGTCGAAGGCTAGGCCTTCAACTGAAGTTTTGCAATCTTAAGTTTATGTTCAAATTGAACCTTTTCCAATTCTTTTCTCGTGTCATGCACTCTGGCGACAAGCTTCTGAATTCGCACATCCACTGGCTCATCTTTGGGAATTTGCAATTTTGGGACAGACTTGCATCCCTTAGCCACTACCTTGGTCATGCACTCATTCTTGTTCATGATGGCCTTAAAGAGATCAATAGCAGAGTTCTTCTATGTAACCATCTACGTATTTTTCACCCTCCTCTCACTGATAACGTGTAGCGCGTGTTGTTCGTGGGCCCGAAGTTTTGTGATCACATCATCTTGTAAAGTGTGAAGGGCTTCACTTGGAAGCATGGCCAGATTGAGTCCAAACCGCTTGAGGGTGCTGACAGTGGCCTTGTTAGATTCTGCTTTTGCAGTCATCACTTCATCCGACAGCGATGTTTCCCGGGGATCCGGTGTGTGCACCATCCCTGCTACTTCCAAGGTGCAAGGCACCAAACTAGTTGACATCGTACTGCTCCATCCCACACCAGTCTGTACCTGTGACGCCTAGATCTGCAGCTCATGCAGACCCATCTGAATGGTGCCCAAGGCTTATTTCTGCTGCTGCTCAAACTACTGCAGTAGTGCCATTTTCGCGTCCCTCACCACATCACCAATGTTGTTCAAATCACCTTCAGTCAAGGTGATTGGGTCGAGGGAATTCTTGCTAGTCTTGGAATTCTTCCATGGCCCTACTTTCTCCTATTTCCTAATGTGCTTAATCTAGAATGAAGTAGTCTCTAGGTCCACTCCTCCCTTCTTTGACTATTGTTCTTCCGCCTTTGTCTCTAGGGAAGGCGACTTCTAATTCCTCCTCTTCTTCCTGTCCTCCTGTTTACTTCACGGTAGCGTGCTCCACCTTGGTTTTATCCTCAACCTCCTCCTTCCTTTCCTTGGCCAATTGTTCCATATTCAGCCTGACCTCTTTCTTTTTTTGCTTCATTACAGACTTGCTAGACCTAGTTGTCAAGTTTGAAGCGGTGCACCAATTTTCCAGCTACCAATTAAGGACCGCTACAATCGCATCGTCTATGGCTAGGTATGGAAGGTCATACCACATTTTTTTAGGATCCTTCAACACGTGCATGGAGATCTAGTGGAAATTCGCATTGAACTCCACATACTCTATCAGCTGATCATAAACTATCAGCGACAACCACAACTTGTGGTTGATGGCCATGTGGATATTCATCTCCATCAAGATCCAAAAGATCTTGATGTCCTTGACCCTTTGGGGGTACTTTGTAGCCTAGAGTGAAGCGAAATTCACCGCTTCTGGTGGGTCCTACACGACTGGAGGAAACTGACTATCCTCTGGTAACTCCCATGCGACTAGCACTATGGACAATAGCAGCCATGCATAGTGAAATGTTTTTCCTTGATCCTCCACCTGTCTGAAGTTTGCAAGGAACTCACTGCAGAGGTAGCATGCCCAGTTGAACTGTATGCCCTCTGCGCACTGGACCACTAATGACACTATTGATGCTGACACTTCATCTGTGCGACACTTCCTCATAATATTTCTTGCCAAGATCTGAGCGGATACTTTGACCATAGGATTCGTTATGCTAGTGATAGAGTAGTTGTGTGGCTTCTTAGCGAGATTAAATTTATCCTTCATTGCTTCGGCGAGTTTGCGCACATATCTTTCCGCCAAATGCCATGGTCGGATCTTCTCCTCCGTGTAGCAACTAAGTGATCCTATGGATCAGCATGTCAGTGATCGGTATTGGCTCCTTTAGCCACAAGCACCCATCATGCACCAAGCATAGTAGCTGCTTGATCATTATCATGGTTATGGGCATGTGGTTGTAATGCGGTACCCACAACATGTTTAATAGACCAGCCTTATCCACCTGCCTTATCCACCCCTTTTACCCACTTTCTTGGCTCTAGCATGGTCACACCATAGTATTTATAAAAGACGTGATGCATGAGTTGATCTATGGCTAAGTGGGGACAGCGCTCCATATCATCTAAATCCCAATCCTCCAATTTTAAATGGGGGACGCACCCCAGGCATAGTCCTTCAAAGACGATTTTGTCTGGCAGCAAGGGTGTATGTAGCATGACCTTGATTTCATCAATGTCCTTTAGAACCTTTGTATTGCAATTGCATAAAGGAATTTACTCGAGCAACTTATAGATAGGGTTGCACCCCTCAACATCAACGTCGCTCCCATGTCAATGTCTTCCTCATCCATATGGATTTCTTCAACATCCTCTTCAGGCTCTGGGTCAATTAGCTTTCCCTTCTCCTGCATGGTGGGCTTTTCCTTCTGCAGGTGCTTTCTAGGTGATGCGCGCACCGACTATGGCACTTTCTGCCTATCTTTCTTAGTTTTTGGACCCTCTTTGGTTAGAGTAAGCCTCGGCCTGGGCGAGTTTAGTGATTTTGGCACTTTTGTTGGTACTTCAATGCTTGCAACCCCTGGGGCAGCTCCCTCAGCTGCCATTGCTACTTCTAGGGCAGTTCCCTTAGCAACCATTACTTCTCCAGTGATTGCGATTTCTACAAGTGCCCACATGATACTAGACAACAAGTCTCGCATCTCCTTTGCCAACTTCTCAAATTCTAAACTCGCTATCAAAGCTTCAAAGTACTCATGGTTCATATGCACCTGAGAGCTCAAAACCTCAATTCTTAAAATGCCAAGTGTTTTTTGCTAGGTAGCCACCAGTAATTCATAGGCATTCTCAAATTAAAGTCCGACCATTCCCCCCAAAATTCATTTATAAACGCCGGATTGGCAGCATATTTTCACAGATTTTTCCCTTAAATTCCAACTTAAATGCCACCCCCCGCTCCATTTATCCATTTTCCCACTATCAAGTCATGAACAATGATCATAATGATCACTTTACGGCTACCCTGTGTGGTCCCTTCTTGGATAGTGCAACTCCCTGCACGTTTCTGCTAACACTGTGACATTCCTCCATTCCACGCAGTTCCCCAATCGCACGGCTCCCCAACCCGAGCAATGTAGTTTATAGTCTCGCACCTCCTTTCAGCTACCTAGAGCACCATCGGTAATATCCTTAATGACATATGGCCCTAGCCAATGCATCTGATGTTTTCCTAGGAATTTATCAAACTTATTGTCATATAATAAAACTAAATCATTTACCTTGAAGGTGTGCAGTTTGATGTGTCGGTCATGCCATGCCTTTTCGTGCTCCTTTTGAACTTGTTGATGGAATCCAGCTAGAACTCTATCTTCTTCAAGCTCTGTTAGTTACGCAAGCCTCTCCCCCAAGGCTCTACGATCTACCATTCCTATGAATTATACTATGCATAGACTAGGTACAATGTACTCCATCGGCATCACAGATTCCATGCCATAAACCAGTCTGAATGGCGTTTGTCCAGTCAACTTCTTGCAAGTCTTTCTATAAGCCCATAGCATCACGGGCATGCAAACATCCCATTCATTTCTTTGAGCATTGCAAACCTTTTTTAGTGTTCTCTCTAATATTTTATTAAATTCTTCCACCGTCCCATTAGCCTACAGATGGTATGGCGTGCTCTTCTGATGGTAAACTTGAAATTCCTCTATCATCGTGCTAATCGTCTCATTAAGAAAGTGTGTACCTCGATCACTTATTAAACCAAACCTTGTTAGCACGTACTCAGAGATGAATTTGGTTATTGTTTCTCTTGTATAGTCCTTCATAGATTGCGCCTTTGCCGATCTGGTTAAGTACTTAGTCATGGTGATGATGTACCGTACACCTGTCTTCTTCCCTGGAAGCTGAATTGGTCCTACAAAGTCAACCACCCACTTCCTGAAGGGCTATAGCAATATCTACGGATTCAGCAGCAACTCAACTTTGCGGTGATCTTCAGTCTCTGGGGTATTAGTCTTCCTCGGGTCTTTGTCTTCTTCTTCCGATGTCACATTGTAGCACTCTAGCGCGTTGCTCAACTGGGTGGTCCAATCAGGTTGAATCAAATCTAGAGGATCCTGCGGTATCCTGAAAATTTATGTCTTAACCTCCTGCAATGCTTCGTTGATAGATTCAAATCCATCCTCAAAACTTAACATAATAAAAAATACTTGGCACAAAATATCCCATTCTTTGATGCCATGGCGGAGTTTTGTCTCCAAGTACCAATTCATTGGTATAACATCTAAGGTATGAAAAAATAGATGGAACCATTCCAGTTGAGGCTTTGATCCGTGCACTTCAGTCTACTTGGCCAAATGGTCGTGCGGATCATTTATCCCATCATATTTTTCTATTAGTCACACCTTCAGATGACCAAAGAGTACCCTCATCGTCCTCCTATATTCACACCAATCATCAAAACTTTCTTTGTGTGTACCCCACCATCTTGTGGGCGTAGTGTGAAGCACCCAATCCAATGCCTGGAAGCGATTCTTCTTTGGTACTTCCCTTTCAAATGCATCAAAAAAGTAATCAACATCAGTTAACCCATCATAGTGAGGCATATTTCTTACCTCTGATGATACACAGTTCAACAACTTGGTCATCATATTACAGTGCAGCGTAGATACTTCATGCAATTGATTATGCCAGTGCTCTAGTTCTTCATTTGACTCTAATGTGCACGAGATCTCACGATCCCATGCAATAAGTCTGTATATTATCGGATTCACCCAATCCTGATCTCACATTGTTATCTTGTAAATATGGTCCAAATCATCATCGCTTTCATAATTGCGGACCAGTTCAGTATAGCGCGGCCCTTCTGCAGGGTCCAGTGGCACCACTACGTGGAGCGATTTCTTCTCAAATATCATCTTTCACTTCTTCATATTTATTACCCCATTCATGTTAATGGCACAATCGATCCCAAGGAGTGCGGGGTAGGGATTACTGTCATCCATAATCTCTATCACTTCAAAATCTTCTAGTGTGCCAATGCCTTTGATATCAACTATTTCCCCCTGCAACCTCTCCATTGGGATGATTTTCTACTGATTCGCCATCCTTAATTGAATCAAAGACCACTATAGCACATTTCTCACCATTCTTTCCCATGTCTATTTCAGCAAAATGTTCATGTCAGACCCTAGGTCCAAGATAATTTGGTCCATTTCATATTCTCCTATCTGCACGGTGAGTCTCATCTCACATCCAATTCGTGCCTTATGCTTACCAAGCTTCCTAACTACACACAGTCTGTCAGTAGTGGTTTCCTTTCCAACGCACCTACTGATCAACTCCTGCAGTCCATTCACAGCCTTACTATCACAGGGCGGTTTCATGCAGGTCTCCAAGAATGTGGTAATCATGGACAAGTCCATTTCTTTCGTTGATTTCTCCTGACTCCCTGAGGTAGAGGCCTCAGCAAAACTTTTCTTTGCCTCCATAAATGTTTCTTTTGCATGTTCTAGATCAAAATCAATCCCCTTTTCTGGTTCTTTGCGGACCCACTCGCCTTCTTCGGGCCGCTTCCTGTTATCCTTAATGGCTTTCACTCCACTCCGCAACACAATATTTACCTTAGGGTCTCCCTCATGAGGCTCAACCCTCATCATCTGTAGGTTCTGAGTCGATTGATGAGGTTGTGCTCCCTTTTCACGTATCTTTGCTAGCAATATAGGGAAATCCTCTGTCGCATGGTCAAACTGAGTACAATAGCAGCATGATAACTATGTCAGATTTAGGAAATCTCATGTGTAGTGTCCTGGTTCTCCACAATTGTAACAAATAATCTACCCTCGACCTCTACCGAGTCCTCGTCCACCTCGGCCTCGTCCACGCCTCTGATACTCACCTCCCATTCCTCCAGTGCCTTGATTTGGGGGCCACATTTATGTCTGCACCCTATATGTAGGTTTCCTACCAATCATCAATTCATAACTTTAGCAATTGCGCTCATCGTGACCCACAAATTGACAGAAGTTGCAAAAGAGTTGTTGCGGTGTCTGTACGAATTTCTACAACAAATGGCAATTGTATGTCACATGTTTTCCAACTACCTGAGAGATAGCACACCATAGCATGGTCCCTGCACTTGGCTGTGTTGTAGCTGCTGGCCTCAGAGGCATTGGTTCCCCTACTACAACACAATTTGCGAAAATCAGACAATGATTTTTGTCATGCCCCTAGATTTTGCACTTTAGGCACCACACTTCTTCGCGTGCCTCAGGCCGAGTTGTTCTATCTTTTTTCAGAGTTTTCATTTCGAGGCAAAGGTTCTACAACTGCACATGAATCTGCTAAACCCCCAGATTAGCATCTTGCATCGGTGTCTTGTGTAATCTCATCGCGATTTCCAGAGCTTCCACCTGGGTCCCAATCTTCTGTTGTGATAGTGCAACCCTTAGATGAGGCAGGAGCGAGGCCACAAACCATTTGCGGTGCTACCCATCAATCAAATTCATGTTGGCTTCACAGATCGTACACTTCAATCTCTGATCCAAATTCCAGGATGTCTCACCATGTTTCATCATGATTTCTTTGAATCCCACAATTGATTACACCTCAGACTTAGGTCTACTAAATTCCTTATTCAACGTAGTCTAGATATCTACCAATGTGGATGTCGGGTTATCAGTGCAATACTTAATATACCAAGTTAGTATGTGATCTTGCAAAGCACTAACCAATGTTTCTTTCTTCATTTGATCATCCATGATACCTTGAGCTTCCTATACGGCCTTCGTGACAAACCAAAACTGGTCCGGATCTTCATTTCCTACACCCTTGAACACAGGTAGCTTTACGGAGTTCACCATGTTGAATGGTGGTGGAGGTGGCGGCGATGTAGGCGAGGGGGTAAGTGGTGGAGGTGAGGATGGAGGTGGTGTGGGTGGATGAGGTGAGGATGGAGGCAGTGTAGGTATTCACGGGAATCCCTGTCTTATCAACTGAATAGCGCTCAGCAGAGAAGATTGTGTTTCCCCTTCGTCATCACTCAGAGGAGGCTCAATCAGCGGGCTATATTCAGGTCCTTTTCTTTCTCCGCCCCTGAAATTCCTTCCTCTTCATGTAGCCCCAAACATCAAGGTAACTGAATAACCTTCTTTTCACACAAGAGCATCTTAATCCAAGTATTTAATGATTCCAAATACTTACCACGCAGCCCTTTGAATAAGTGATGCTCTGCTTCGCTGTAAATGACCAAAGTATCGACCACGAACTCTGTCACAAACCCTCCTATGATATGGTTGAGCCAATTATCGACAACTATTTGATCTTGTCTTCAAAGGCTTCCAATTTCTTCACTAACTTCGGGGTCCAGACAATCAGACCGCCAAGCCTCCACCTCCCTTGGCCGTTTGCCAATTTCACGATCCACTCATATAATTCAACTGGGAAGGAACATAAGAAGGTTATGTGTATCTTTGTGTACATATATCTATCCAACCACTACTCTTTCATCAATCGCAAATTCCTATTTTCTTACGCCATGAATTCGTGGATCTTTCGATCCCACTAATCTTCAATCTCCTTCTTAGTTGGATTCCAATGATGCGACATCACACATCCCATTATGTAGATCCCGGTCTCGACAACAGAACCATTTATTGGCTTGATGGGCCCTGACCCAAGTTCAACATTAAGCAGCCAAGCAAATCCCTACACTATTGGCCCTTTTGGCATCAATCCACAGAGCGTGGATTGAAGTCTCACCCGAAGCAGTATGGGGGGATCTAAGAACCAAGTTTCCACACCCTGAGATGTTTGTGATGTTGGTTATTTTCTCTAACCCTTCCTTCACATAGGTTGATAAGCCCTTAAGGGCCTATCAAAGTATGTCTCTTATTCATCCTTGAAGCCTTCGCGAAAGTCTTTGATCATCCTTCGCAGACCCTGAATAGATAGATAAAGCACTTACGTGTCTCTGCAATTACTCTACTTCTGTATTCACTCAGATTCACTTAACTATCGGTTAACTTTAACATTCATTACGGTTATCTTCGCGTAAACAGATATTATTTCTTACATTCATATGACAAAGTAAAATACATAGATTCGCGCATCAATATATCATTAATTCATAACCTCAGTATTCAACATAACATAATCGCAACTTTCATAACAAAAGTAAAATAACGCATACACAAATAATTCCAGAATACTTCTCTTTACTGATAATGCAGATTTACATTACAAACTTTGACTACCCTGTGCACACAGTTGCAGGGGTCCACGCACTTAGCTCCAGACTTCTCCCCTACGCCTCTGCACACTCAGCTGCAGAGCCTCTTCCTACACTAAGACTCTTTGCTTTTAGCTCTCACAGACCCATGCATAACACATAACAAGACTCAACTAAACTAAACTCCCCTAAACTCTTCTAAGACTCCCTTTTTATACAATCCCATGGTCCGCAAACCATGGGTAGATCTCTAAAGACAACATGACTTATACAAACTAAGGGCGGAAAACCCTTAGTAACTCTTTACATCTTCACACTCTGCGGCCACAAAATGCGGAGACATTACATTCTTTACATAAAACTTGGGCCTTTAGCCCCAAGACTTGGGCTTTTAACCCCAAAATTGACTCCAAGGTACCTGTTCCCAACATTTATTAGTCATTTGTGAGGCCTGTAGGGCTGTTGTCAACCATGATATGACAAACTATGGGCTTATTTGGTCTAGATGAGCCTCCTCCATGGATTTTGGCAGCATGGAATTTTTTTCATAGTGATGATATTGTTAAATATATTTGCATCCCATCTGGTGTGGAGTTACATGAACTTCCATGTCTAATTAGTGTCTAGAGCAGTTGCAAAATAAGTTTCTCTCTTGACACTACTTGGATCTTCCATTCACTTGCAAGTTAATTGTAGTACATAAGGTTCTCCAAGCTTACCCTATCAATTATGCATCCTATTGGCTTCCTTGTAGGACCAAATATTGTGGGGAAAAAGGTTTTCCTATGGTTCACTAGGATGTTTGGCTACATGAAAGGCAATCCCTCATGTTTGCAAATGGCAATGTAAACACACAGTGTGCCTAAAACATTCATCAAGTGTAAACACGTTGTATGCCTAAAACATTCATGAAGCTCCAAGGAGAGAAGCCATATGTGTATGTCGAATGGTGAATGGACCAAGTTAATCCTTCTTTCTTATTTGTAGCCTCAAATACAATATCCTCAAATAAACCTAAACCAAGAATCGTAAGAAATTATAGGACAAAAGCACATTATCATTGGTGAATATTTTTGTCATTCAATGTGGCTATGAGGATTTTCAATGGTATGTGAGATTTGGTTTGTTTATCATGGGTTCTGGATCAACTCCCCAAGCATTGTCCTGTAAATAGAATGATTGATTTCAATGTTCTCAAGGATATATTTGAGCATCCAAGCCCTCAAAATCCAAGGGGGAGATCTAATCTTCCAAGGATTGATGTGTTTGTGTCTATTGTTGATCTAGACAAGGAACCTCCTCTTGTTACTACCAATACTATTCTTTCTATTCTTGCATTTGACTATCCTATAGAGAAGCTATAGATTCCTAAGTAAGCATTTTTTGGTCCTTGAAAAACAACCAAATTTTGGTACACGAAGAGAATGGAATTTTTCCAAGTATTAGATGTGGATATGATGACCAACATAGTTAGAAGCACTGAGTTTTATATTAGTTTGGAGCAATAATGGGGTAGAGGACAAGTCCCAGGATTGGAACATATACCATAGTTTACCAATGATTTCAATGATAATCCTGAAGGAATCATTGAGATTTCATATGGTAAGACTTTTCCATTTGGTCGTAAGTTGGAAAATGGCATTGAATTTTGATGATTCATAGATAGTGAACAATTATCTGTAGATAACCCACTCCTGCCTATGCAACCTAATCATGATTCAGTGGTTAGCACTATAGGTTATTTATTAGTCATTTGTGAGGCCTATAGGGTTGTTGTCAACCATCATATGACAAACTATGGGATTGTTTGGTCTTGATGAGCCTCCTCCATGGATTTTAGTAGCATGGAATTTTGTTCACAGTGATGCTATTTTTAATATATTTTCATCCCATTTGGTGTGGACTTACATGAATTTCCATGTCCAATTAGTTTCTAACGCAGTTGAAATATAATTTTCACTCGCGGAACTACTTAGATATTCCATTCACTAGCGAGTTAATTATAGCACATAAGATTCTCCAGGCTTACTATATCAATTATGCATACTGATGGCTTCCTTGTAGGACCAAATATTGTGGGGCAAAAGGTTTTCCTAATGTTCCCTAGGATGTTTGGGTACATTAAAGGAAACTCCTCATGTTCACAAATGGTAGTGTAAACACATAGTGTTCCTAAAACATTCATCAATCATAAACACACAATGTGCCTAAAACATTCATCAAGCTCCAAGGAGAGAAGCCAAATGTGTGTGTTAGATGTGAATGGACCAAGTTAATCCTTCTTTCTTCTTTGTAGCCTCAAATACAATATCCTCGAATAAACCTAAACCAAGAATCACAATAAATTACAGGGCATAAGTACATTATCTGTCATGTCCCTTCTCAAAAACATTAGTAACGAGGTGCACCTGCAAAATTTTGGCACAGTTTTGACTTAGGAAGAGAGTCCCACACTTCGACTTAGAGACTTTGGGGCTAATTTGACTTTATTTAGCAACTAGTGGAATGTGGGGGCCAGCCACATGAGAAATTCGAACTATCCATTCGATATGCTTGGAGGGAAATCGAATGGGTGGATGGAGGGGCCCATATGAGGCTAAGGAGGCCCAAGGAGATATAAGGAGAGATCAGCTCTCATTTTGGATTATCTTTGACATTTTCAAACAAACACACATAGAGGATGTGGGTTCGGTGGTTGCATCTAGGCGAGTACTACTACAACACCACACACCACATATCCATCAGTATGACTCCTTTTCTTGCCCTTAATGGATATGATACATTGAATTTTGTTGATATTGCTTTTGGAGACAGCCAGGCCCCAAAGGCAAAGATTGGGTCCAAGAGAGCCAAGTTATCCTCAACGCTCTCAAGGATAATTTGGTGATAACCCAAAATCAGCAAAAAATTAACACAAGATGGCATAGGACAGAGAGACACTTTGAGGAGGGGGACTTAGTATACATCTGGTTGTTGCCTTACATGAAGTCCACGCTGAAATAGAAGGGGGCCGAGAAGCTACAACCATGCTTCTATGGGCCTTATCGGGTGATCAGGTGAGTTGGGGAGGTGGCTTAAGAGCTAGAGCTGCCTCAAGGGAGTAGGATCCAAAATTTCTTTCATGTCTCATGCCTTAAGAAGGTGTGGGACAACAAGTGACAGCAACAATTGATCTACACTCACTAGATGATGAGGGCCACTTAGTGTTGGAACCAAAGGTTATTTTGGAGAGCAGGGAGAGGAGTTTGAGGAGCAAGACTATCATGGAGTTTTTGATGAATTGGAAGAACTTGTCGGAGGAGGATGCCACCTAAGAAGGTGAGCACATATTGGATCACCCAACTTTGAGGTTGCTTGAGGGCAAGCAACAATTGGGAGGGGAGGACAGTCATGTCCCTTTGAAAAAACATTAGTACAGGGTGTGGCTACACAATTTTGGAACATTTTTTACTTAGGAAAAGGGTACCACAATTCAACTTAGGGACTTTGGGGCTAATTTGAATTTATTTAGAAACTAGTGGAATGTGGGGCCCACCCACATGAGGAATTCAAACTAGTCATTCGATATGCTTGGAGGGAAATCGAATGGGTGGATGGAGGGGCCGACATGAGGCTAAGGAGGCCCAAGGAGATATAAGGAGAGATCAACTCTCATTTTGGATTATCTTTGACATTTGCAAACAAATACACTTCTATTCACTTTGTTGTTTAGCAAGTCTACTAGCTATTTAGCCACGAATCTCTCACGTGGTACATTCAACCTCTACTTTGGGGGACCATCTATGCCCTCCCTAGGGAGGTTGTTCTATAGGAGTTTTCAGGAGTTCTAGGGTAGAAACACACATTAGTAAGTAGTGCAGAGAGGGGAGTGTGTATTTCTGGGTAGCGAGGAATCACACAAAGGGAGTTTGAGACTAGCTGGGACCTCATTGCTTGTCGAGGGGTCAGAGAGCTGCAGTAGCAAGATTGGGTAGGAATTTTCACTAGAGATTTCATCTAGCTGAGAAAGCATACGAGAAATTCACATTTTAGGGAAAAGGGACAACATAGAGGTCACTCAGTAAAATTTCGTGGTGTTTGGTAGCAGCTAATCCAGGACAAGATTTCATCCGAGAAGTTAGGGGTTGGATAGAAGGGGTGAACCCAACATTTTGGAGGAGTTTTTAGAGGGATTTGCAGGTAGTTTCCAGCAGGTCGAATGTAGTAGCCATAGTGGGGTGAGGCTCTAAGGGGGTCGAAAAACATAAGTCAAAACCAACCAAATTCCCTTGGTTTTTTTGTGTTTTGGCCAAGGAGTTCAGGGTTAAAAGCATACAAATTTCTGGGTGGTTTTAGTGCGCTTTCCAACCATTCAAAATTCAGTAGTGCAATAGTTTTCTGGGCAATGTAGTGTAGATTGGTGCAGCCACTGGGAAAAATTTAGCTCAACCATTTTCCTACCTGGGTTTAGTCTTACTCATCCATTGAGACAAGCCCAGGTGCACCATTCCACTATTTATTGTATTCGGCTTGCAGAAATATAATAAAATGGCTCAAAAGTTCTTCATTTGTAGTTTTTCTATGGATGTTTGATGATTATTTCGTTTTTGTATTTTGTTGTATAGAATATTTTTTGTTATTACTTGTATTTCCTATTTAGGATCATTACATTATCATTGGTGAATATTTTTGGCAATGCAATGTGGTTGTGGGGATTGTCAGTTGTATGTGAGATTTGGTTTAATTTATCATGGGTTCTAGATCAACTCCCCAAGCCCTGTCTTGTAAATAAAATGACTGATTTCAATGTTCTTAAGGATATATTTGAGCGTCCAAGCCCTCAGAACCCAAGAGGGAGATCCAATCTTCTATGGATTGATGTGTTTATGTCTACTGTTGATCCAGACAAGGAACCTCCTTTTGTTACTACCAATACTATTATTTCTATTCTTGAAGCTAACTACCCTCTAGAGAAGCTCCCTTTCACCTAGATGTTCACATAACCAGTTTAAATAAGACATCGATACAACATTCCCAACATCACTAGCATAACCCAAACCATGAAAATGATAAAGAATACATAGCTTATGCTCAAATTGCCATAAATTCATGATAAACTTAAACTTATATGGTATACAAAAACTCTACATCATGCTTTTGAACAAACTCATTAATAGCTAATCATGATAGCTTTAAAGAGTCATTTGCACTTTCACTTTTTGTCTCCTCCAAGGTATAAAGAACCTCCAATTGCTAAAATGAGTGCAAAAGTAACACTCTGATATTTTGTAACTTACAAATATTGTCAGGTAGAGTTGCCCTGTATTAATTAATGAGATGAAAATCCTGCAATTTCTTCATATTCCCTATGTTTTGGAGAATACCACGCTTAGGGGTTACACCATCTCATTCTACACCTACACTTGCATCATGGTTAGATTAAAATGTTAATTTTGTCATCTCATCCATTGTACCCAATGCAGTTTCTTATTTCACCACCGTTGTTAGCTCTAGGAGATTGGAGAGCTTTGAGAGATCTTCCACACTTACTGCACAAGTAGACTCCATTAATGGAAAAATGAGAGTTCTCAATGAAGTGAGCTAAGACATATTTTCTGGAATCTTCTCAAGACTAAAGCATGCAACCAACTTGAGATCCTTTAGATTATGAAGATATCCTATCTTATTCAGCAGTTCATCTAGTTCTAAAAAAGAATTAATTTTCAAAATTTGAAGACTAGATAAATTACAAAAGTACTCATGCAATTATTTTATTGGAGTGTACAACAAATCCAAACATTTAAGTGATAGGCCACTACAAAGGCTGTCAGAGAAAACAATAAGCATGGAGTAGTTAGACGAGTTGAGAAACTGAAGCTAAGGAAGTTGCTTCAAGGTTGCCATTTCTTTTATTGAAGTGGATGACAAATCCAAAAGCTAAAGAGACTACGCATTGTTGAATATTTATTCTAGAACCTTTTCCAAATGAATATTGGAGGATAATACCAAGCTCCTTAGTTTTGAACATCTCAAATCATTTGGCAGATCATGAATAGAATTATGCACTCAGAATCAGAGACCTACACACCAAACTACAGACTTGTCATGTGAACAAAAAAATAGAATTAACAAAATCAAGTCATGATAATCATGCTCAAATAACGACATAATATGCCCAAGAGACTCTGTTTTGATGATAGGCAATTTTGATACTGAACCCACTTTATTTGATTTTAATTGTGTTAACTACTTAAGTATCCCACTTTGTGTCAAATGGCAGGATGTGTTTACATTAATAGTTAAAGTGTTTTAGAAGGATAATATCACCGTCAATTCTTTGATGAAAATTATTCAAAACAATGTTTCCAGAGAATTTATAGGCATGTGGCATCCTATAACATTTTTGAGTATTGCCTTGAAATTTATGGCTAAGGATGTCGTGTTGTGATGAGATAATAGCCATGAAGATTGTGCACAAGAAGAACATAGGTTTTGCAAAGATGTGCTTTAATTTAGATACCATGATTTCAATGCGAAGAGCTATGAAGTGGTATAACTCTTCAAATTGGTAACATAGGCATGCCTCTTAGCACCCTTTCTATGTGTTCATAATAAATTCCTGTGTATCTACTGGAGTTTGCCCATTTGCATGAGTCAATTGAGCAGTGTGTCTCTTTTAGATGATTCAGAGATAATGAACAATTATCTGCAAATAATCCATCCCTGTATATACAACCTAATCATGATTCAATGGTTGGCACTAGAGGTTGTTTATTAATCATTTGTGAGGCCTGTAGAGCTATTGTTATCCATCATATGAGAAACTATGGGCTTGCTCTGTCTTGATGAGCCTCCTCCATGGATTTTGGTAGCATGGAATTTTGTTCACGGTGATGGTATTGCTGAATAACTTTGCATCCCATTTGGTGTGGTCTTACATGAATTGCCATGTCCAATTATCGTTTAGAGAAGTTGCAACATAAGTTTCTCTCCCAACACTACTTGAATCTTCTATTCAGTAGAAAGTTAATTGTAGCACATAAGGTTCTCTAAGCTTACAATATCAATTATGTGTCCTTTTGGCTTGCTAGTAGGGCTAAATATTGTGGGGCAAAGGGTTTTCCTATGGTTCACTATGATGTTCAGGTACTTGAAAGGAAACCCTCATGTTTGCAAACGGAAACGTAAACACACAGTGTCTAAAACATTCATTAAGGTCAAAGGGAAGAAGCCAAATGTGTGCATTGGATGGTGAATGGACCAAGTTAATCTTTCTACCACCATTATCAGCTCCATGAGATTTGAGAGATTTGAGAGATATTCCACACTTATTACACAAGTAGACTCCATTAATAGAGTGTTCAATGAAGTGAGCTAAGAAAGTTTTTATGGAATCTTCTTGAGACTAGAGCATGCATCTAGCTTGAGATGCTTCAGATTCTAAATATCTCCTAACTGATTCTGTAGTTCATCCATTTCTAAACAAGAATTAATAGTCAAAACTTGAAGACTAGATAGATTACAAAAGTTCTCAGGCAATGATTTTATTGGAGTGTACTACAAATCCAATCCTTTAAGTGACATGACACTATAGAGGTTGTTAGGGAAATTAGGAAGCATGGAGTAGTTAGACAAGTTGAGAAACTGAAGCTAGGGAATTTGCTTCAAGGTTGGCAATCTTTTTATTGAAGTGGATGACACATCCAAAACCTAAAGAGACTGTGTGTTGTTGAAAATTTCTTCTGTAACCTTTTCCAAATGATTATTGGAGGCTAATACTAATCTCTTAAGTTCTAAACATCTCAAATCATTTAGAAGATCATGAATATCATTATAGCCTATCGATATCCATGTGTAATCCCTGGAATTTTTTTTAGTCGGAAAGCTCTACAACTTTTGACCTGCTACAAATAAGCATTTTTCCTCCTTTTGGCCTATGTGAATTTCCATGTGACAAAACACTTCATGAATATTTGAATGCTCCACACTTTGATAGTCATCATCAACAATATACTCCACACTGTGATAAGTAAACGCTAGTCCGCCTTTAAAAAAAGGAGAAAGAAAGAACTTGAGGAGGGTAGGAAGAATCTTACCAATAGTAGATATAGATGCAGAATGGCGAGGCCTACCAGCCAGAAAAGCCAAGAAGCAGCCTAAGGAGCTTACCCGTAGCAGATATAGATGCAGAGTCAGTTCTGAACATCTCAAATCATTTAGTGGATCATGAATAACATTAAACCTCACCGATACTCATCTGCAATCCCTGGAAACTTTTTCAGTTGGAAAGCTCTACAACTATTGACTTGCTGCAAATAAGCATTTTTCCTCCTTTTGGCCTATGTCAATGGCCATGTGACGAAAAACTTCCTAAGTCTTTAAATACTCTACATTGTGATAGTCATCATCAACAATATACTCCACACTATGATAAATTAAAGGCTAACCCATCATTAAAAAAAAAAAAACAACCTAAGGAGGGCAGGAAGAAGCTTACCCATAGCAGATATAGATGCAGAGTGGTGAGGCCTACTTGCCATAAAAACAAAGAAGCAACTTGAGGAGGGGACAAATAACCTTACCATTAGTAGATATAGATGTGGAGTAGTGAGACCAAGCTACCAGAAAAACCAATGGCATAACCAAAAAGATGGCAAGGAAGCCTGCTAACGTTTTGAACAATAAATGTTCACTTTTGGGTCGTTACAAACAATTTTTTGGATCTCCACCGCTTATCATGATCAAATGATAGAAATTACTTTAATCATCTAACACATAATATCAACGATGCACAACAAGACAAGGTGGCATGAAAGGGATTTATTCTGAAAAAGAAACATGTTACGACGTAACAAGAGTATGTCATTATATATATTTCTAAAAATATATGATATATTACAATATAGAGAATCGAAATTGTCACTATTATACTATACACAACAATATTTGTAAGTTACAAAATATATGAGGAGCACTCCAGCTCCTCATCTCCTGCCATCACAATTCCTCCACTTGACTTCACAGCAAACAATGGGCCTATAAACAACGCAGAAATAGAGGTTATGAAAATTCAAGGGCATAGAACTCTGAAGGAAAACAACACAGAAATAGAGGTTATGAAAATTCAAGGGCATAGAACTCTAAAGGAAAATAGCACAGATATGAACAAAAGCATGGATAATATCAAGAGCTTGTCAAACAACCCATCTACTAGCTTGAAAACTCAAACCACACATCCCAATCAAAGTAGGATAGCAGAAAAAGGCCAAGTCATTAACTTATCAGACATCATCCTTGATTATGCAACCGAATCCATCTTGAAAAAAGGTCTAATTTTGCCATAACCCCTAATAAAATACCTGTGGAGGAAGGAAGTCATTAGTAATATTGAATTAGCTATTAAAAACCTAGATATAGCAAAAAGTGAAGAAATCAGACAAGATATTGCAAAAATTCTGAGAACGTCTAAACCTCCTACATCTAGCGTTTTCGTAGAAGAAAAAAGAGCTCTAAACAACCTCAGAAAAAATAAAAATATAGTCATCCTAAAGGCTAATAAGAACAACACAACTGTACTTATGAACAAAATCGATTATGACAATAAAATGGAAGAACATCTAAATAATAGTGGATGTTATAAAATCATTAATAAGGATCCTAGTGAAAAAAACATGCACAAAGTTATTAAGAAAATCAAAGAATCATCTCTGGATGATGTCACAAAAAAGAAAATCATCCCTAATAGTTCCATTACTCCTAGAATTTATGGGGCTCCTAAAGTCCATAAACCTAACATACCCCTCAGAACTATAGTCAATACAATAGGTTCCCCTACTTACCTTCTTTCCGAACACCTAGCCAAAAAACTTAAACCCCTGTCTGGTAATACCCCCCCCTGTCTGGTAATACCCCTTCTTATATTAAATACTCCTATTCTTTTGTCCAATGGATTAATAACATAGAAATGAAAGACAAAGATCTTATGGTTAGCTTTGATATTGTATCCCTTTATACCATGATTCCTATTGGTGAAGCTATTGAGATCATGAGAAACATCACTGATAAAGAAACTGTGGATGTTTTGGATTTGCTCTTGAGATCCTCTTACTTCAGTTTCAAAGGAAAAGTTTATGAACAAACTCATGGTGTGGCTATGGGCTCTCCTCTATCCCCCATAATTGCCAACATCTTTATGGAGCACTTCGAACAAAAGGCTCTTAGGTCATTCCATACACCCCTACTGAATGGGAAAGGTTTGTAGACAACATATTTGCCAAGTGGAGTCATGGAAAAGAAAAACTTGATGATCCAAGTTATCTTTTGTTTATAGATGCATTAAAAGAATTACATATACAATTTGTAGCTTATTCAAAGAGAAACTTTAAATGTGCGTATATGAGAGAAAGAAGAAGAAGAGCATAAGAAGACAAGAAGACAAGAACTTGATAACGGAGTTTGTCCCTCCTGGACTACATCTCCGGGCCCTACTTGACCAATGGGGAGGCGTTCATTCATTAAAAATGGCATCAAAAGGAGTTATGTTTATCAGTTACAAAAATAGAGCATTATATGTCCATTCTGAAAAATGCCTGAAAATTGGAGAGATTTGTTGCAGAAAATGACATCACCAATGGATTCCCATCACCGAGAGGTGCAAAATCCATATAAAACTTGCCCAATTCCGAGTCTGGACCAAAATCACCCTCCTGCAAAAATGCTACTCAAGCAAAGTTCCACCAGTGTTTCTCAGCTGCTCAGGATTCCACCACCTAGTCTCAAAATCCATCCCTGTTGATCCCCCCTCCTAATGGTAAAAAAATGAGTTTAAATAAACCTGGGCGGATTATTCCATAATGTTGTTATGGTTTATTTTAATAAAAACCCATTTTAACATAACTATTTACCAAACTTAATGAAATCGTATTCCATAATATACAAAATATGTTTCTTTGACTTTGATTCGGGAGTGGGCCCGTACTCCACAAGACTGCACTCACCCACCCTACGGAGCATAATTAACTCAGGTTGTACGTTGGGGGCGGCGGGACCACCACGTGGCTACCCCCAACCACCATAACTTCATATGTATCCTTACATCTCCGTTCATGGTATAACCGTTGGTAACTTGGTTCGTTTTCAAACTTTATAGCACCATTTATAATATCCACCCTACGTTGGTTATGGCATGCATATTTGGTGGTTCAAACCTTTATCATATGGTATGCCACGTTGCCTCCTGTTATGGCATATGTTATAACCTTTACCATGTATGGATCATAATGCATTTGTTTGGATAAGATGTATGAACTATAATATATAGTTTGAATGTTTTCTTTATATGGCTTTTTTTACCATATATGTGATTTGTTATATGGTATATAATATAACCATATAATTGGGATATGGCTATATATATATATTTTTTGGATTTTGGTTATGAATTTGGGTTTTGTTTATATAGTTAAGTTAATTACTATATAAAAATAACCAAAATGATTTTTGTTGCTTGTGTAGGTTTAGGAGGCCATTGAAGGAATGTCAAGTGTCAAGTTTCCATGTGGGTTCCACATGCTAACTGGGATGCCATGTGGCGTCCTGTGGGCCCCATTTTTCCTTTGCCATACCAATCTTTGAAGAGCTCTATCTTTTGTATACGAGCTCAAATTGACACCCCATTCATGCCACCACGATCAGGAAGACGAGCCCTCTCAGTTGTTGCCATCAAATTCTCCTTTCTAACATTTTGAATTTCAAGCCTTTATCCATCCCCTTGGTGTCTTGAGATCCTCCTGGATCAATCCTCCCCATTGAGGAGCTTTTGGTCCTCCAAAAGCATTAGCACACTGTCAATCTCTTGCACGCGAAACTGGTACATTCTTGCAATCATCCACACCACACATGACTCAACAACCCCTCCCTGCAAAGAGTTCATAACACACACTCATTGGCCAAGGATTACATAAAAAGTAATTAATGCCTCAAATACTAATAAGGAAAGGCCAAAATATCATCGTTGCATCTTGAAGTGATGAGAAACACACCATCATTTTTACATTGCAATGTATGATTTTCAAAGGTGACCATAACAAGCTACTACTCCTAAAAAAACCATCTTAACAAAGCAGACGATCGTGACTGGTGCGGATTCATCCATTAAACATGTTCATCTTTCGGATCCTCTGGCGATGTTTCTGGAACATGGAGCATTGAACACGTGGTTTGTTGGTGCCCCTCTTTGTTGCAATGACTACAACGATTCTTTCTCCTCCAAACTTTCGGGGCCGCCTTGGGGCGCTTCCCCTTGGTGTTTCTTCGAAAGGTGTTCATGGAGTCCTCACTATCGTTGGACTGTGAGGAAGGAATTTCATCATCTGTCATTGCCTGGTTACTATCTATATTGGAGCTTTCCCTCACTTCCTTTCTGGTGTATCCAAGTCTTACATGATGTAGAAACTCCTTGACTTCTATGGGGTTTATGATGCCTTCGCCTTTGATGACGAGGCCCCTTCCTTGATATCCCAATTTCTTCATTAATTTGGATCCAATCCCTGTAGTATGGTTTTCAAAAGCAGCAAATTCATCATCATGAGAATCATATGAAATTGGAGAATCATTTTTTACCTCCAGATAGCTATGTTGTGGCTGTTCCAAGGCCCCATCCTTGGCTTGCAACTTACACAGTAACCTTTGGTTTTCATCCCTCACCTCCTGTAGAAGCCTCCTTAGTTCAACATTTTCTGCTTGGATGTGACGGTTGATCTCTTCAAGTTCTTAGAGTCCTGCTGAGGGAAGTGTCCTTTTTGTTATGTTGGTTGAAATCCTTGATTCATTACCAGAATCAGACCCCAAATCTATGGGCCCTCTTGCCGTGACCCCCAAGGCTGCAAACTTCATCTCATCACTGGATTCAGACCCCAAGTCAACGGGCCTATCTCGTGCAAATCCCGTAGCTGTGACTTTCTCATCTTCCTCTAACTCGGAATCTTGGCTTTGTTGTACATTGGCGACGACCTTCTGTTTCCCATTTCTGTCATTCCTCTCAGGTCTCAGCTCAGGGTGCAGCTTCCAACAATTCTCTTCATCATGCCCCTCTTTCCCACAATGGGTAAAAGAGGGCTTTTCTCCCCTTCTCTTGACTACCGAGGTTCTCTTTGAGTGGTCATCTCTATCATATTTGCCCCTATTCTCAATGTGAATGGCCTTTACACTGGTCGCACCAATGGTGGTTGGTTCAAACAATAACAATGAATGCCTAATATAATTATGTAACAATCCAATGTATTTAGTTACAATTTTAGGTGTATCAAGTGCAATACCCAAATTTAGTGCTTGCTTCCTAAATTCTTCGGTAAAACTATGAACATCCTGACCTTTGCCTTGCCTTAAATACTGCCAGCTCATTAAAGCTTTTTGCATGTAACCCAATGGATAAAATTGTGCTTTTAATGCAGAAATGAAATTAGGCCAAGAGGAATAAAGATTACCCACATCCTTACTGCTTTGTACTTTGCTCTCCCACTAGACAAGGGTGGTGTTGTTTAATCGCAAAGAGGCCAACTGAATCTTTGCTTCATCCTCCACGATCTACTGAATCCTACAGTAGATCTCAATCTGTCTAAACCAATTATTAAGTGTTTTGCATTACTTTCACCATTGTACATGGGGGGATCAAATTTAACATCTAATTTAAAGAAAGGCTTCTTAGATGCATCTTTGGAATTTCGATTATTATGACGGTGAGAAGAAGAGGAAGAACTTCCACTTGTGGAAAGAGAAGGAGGTGGATCTCCTCCATCATCATCTCCATGTACTGAACCTTGTTCTTCTAGAGTTTTCCCCTTCGCATTTTCCAGTTTTTCGAGCTTTGAGAACAACTTCTCAACACGATCTACCCTCATATAGAAAGTCTTACGAAAATTGAGCTCCTCCTCATACCGAGCCTCTTCATTTGCCATGTTTCTCCTTCGATGTGCACGCCCTGCCTCGGGATCGAAAGACTGTAATTCTCCTTCACCTCTTTGGAGTCTGTTTCTGGTTAGCATACAAACATGCAATTCACATCTAAAAACCCCTGCTCTGATACCACTTGATCCAGGTTATATTTTGTTTATAGATGCATTAAAATAATTACATATACAGTTTGTAGCTTATTCAAAGAGAAACTTTAAATGTGCACATATGAGAGAAAGAAGAAGAAGAGCATAAGAAGACAAGAAGACAAGAACTTGATAATGGATTCCGTCCCTCTTGGACTACATCTTTGGGCCCTGCTCGATCAATGGGGAGACCTTCATTCATTAAAAATGGCATCAAAAGGAGTTACATTCATCAGTTACAAAAATGGAGCATTATACCTCCATGCTAAAACATACCCGAAAATTGGAGAGCTCTGTTGCAGAAATTGACACCACCAATGGATTCCCATTGCTAAGAGGTGCAAAATCCATATAAAACTTGCCCAATTATGAGTCTGGACCAAAATCACCCTCCTACAAAAATACTACTCAAGCAAAGTTCCACCAATATTTCTTAGCCGCTCAAGATTCCACCCCTGATCTCAAAATCTATGCCTGTTGATCTCCCCCTCCTAAGGGTGAAAAAATGAGTTTAAATAAACGAACAAATTATTCCATAAAGTTGTTATGGTTTATCTTTATAAAAACCCATTTTATCATAACTATTTACCAAAATTAATGAAACCGTATTCCATAATATATAAAATATGTTTTTTTTACTTTGATTACGGAGTGGGCCCGTACTCCACAGGAACACACTCACCCACCCTACGGAGCATGCTTAACTCAGGCTGTACGTTGGGGGCGGTGGGACCACCACGTGGTTGCCCTCAACCACCATATCTTCATACATATCATTACATCTCCGTTCACGGCATTACCATCGGTAACTTCGTTGGGTTTCAAACTTTATAGCACCATATATAATATCCACCCTACGTTGGTTATGGCATGCGTATTTGGTGGTTCAAACCTTTTTCATATGGTATGCCACGTTGCCTCCTTCTATGGCATACGTTATAACTTTTACCATGTATGGATCATAATGCATTTGTTTGGATAAGATGTATGAACTATAATATATAGTTTGAATATTTGTTTTATACGTTTTTGTTTACCATATATGTGATTTGTTATATGCTATATAATATAGCCATATTATGTGTGATTTGTTATAGGTATTAATATAACCATATTATATATATATATATATATTTATATATATATATATAATATTTTGGTTATGAATTTGGGTTTTGTTTATATAGTTAAGTTAATAATTACTAAAATGATTTTTGTTGCTTGTGCAGGTTTAGGAAGCTGCTAGAGGAATGACAAGTGTCACATTGCCATGTGGGTTCCACGTGCTGACTGGGATGCTATGTGGCGTCCTGTGGGCCCCCATTTTCCTCTGCCATACCAATCTCTGAAGAGCTCTATCTTTTGCATACGAGCTCAGATTGACACCCCATTCACGCCACCGCGATCAGGAAGACAAGCCCTCTCAGATGATGCCATCAAATTCTCCTTTCTGACATTTTGAATTTCGAGCCTTTATCCATCCCCTTGGTGTCTTGAGATCCTCCTCGATCACTTGACCTTTTCCTCAATCATCTAAATAGCCTGTCTAACCATATAAAATTCACTATTGAAATTGAAAATAACAACCAGCTTCCCTTTTTTGATATCCTTCTAATTAAAAGAGATGAGTCTCTTGGTTTCCAAGTCTATAGAAGGAAAACCCATACAAAAAGATATCTACATACAAATTCCCATCACCACCCTAAACAGAATATTGGCATCATTAGGACCCTAACCACTAGGGCAACCAGAATATCTGATCATGACCATTTAAATGATGAACTCAACCATCTACACAAAGTGTTTGAACTAAATGGCTACAATAGAAATACCATTAAGAAAGCCATGCACCTATCCCTAAACGAGAATAACAAGGACATGAAAAATCAAAATTTAACAACTCCTACGGTCTCCCTTCCATACATAAAGGGCACCACTAATAAAATTACTAAAATTCTTAATAAACATAACATCAATGTAGCATTCACCCCTGCTAACACCATAAGACAATTATTCAACTCAGTCAAAGATCCCATAAACCCTAAATTTCAAAAAGGTGTTTATGTGATTCCTTGCTCATGTGGTAAGGAATATATAGTAGAAACAGGTAGGTCTCTTAATATTAGAATTAAAGAACACATTTCCAACTTAAGAAGAGATAGGACCTCTAAATTGGCCTTATCAGAACATGTTCACTCTTCCTCTCATTACATCTTCATGGAAGATGTCAAACTGGTTAGAAAAGAGGACCACTATCTTAAAAGGAAAATCAAAGAAGCCATAGAAATAGAAAAAAGGAAGAACAATTTGAACTGGGACGATGGATTAAAACTAAGCAACATGTGGAAACCTTTACTTGAAATCTTAAAAATCAATAATTAACCCTTATCCCTTAAAATAACCTATTCCCTCTCTCTTAATAACATCAATATAATGATTAACAAAACCATCAATCATATAACATCCTCCTTAAACAATAAAACAATCAACAACATAAACATAAATTAGTAATTTATTACTTCACACATAATCAATCGATAACACTAAAATACAACTAATAAAAAATATAAACAATTTAAAAATTAACTCTAGGAATGATAGATAATATTATAGCAATAACTCACGAAATCTATAATGATTTATTAATTAGTTAAAAATTAAATAAATTAATCAAATAAATAGAATCAATAAATAATTAAACATGAAATAAATAATTGTAGAATTGAGGCTTTTGTGATCCATCATAGTTGTAAGAAGAGCTTCAGCGTAGATCACATGAAATAGTCTTTTGTCGACGCGTTTCGAACTAACTAGTGTGGTTCATCGTTAGGACAAGTTGAAGAGACAGATCAGGCCTAGCAAGTTAAATAGACAGAGCAGAGACTCCAACAGCTACCTAACGGCTAAGTTTGACTCTAGGACCCAGGTCAAAATTATATTTAATCTTATTATTATTTTTACAATATTAAGGTTAATATTATATTATTCTATTTCTAAAAAAGAGAAGATAGGTACATTTAATAACTAATTCATTATGGTAATTAATTATTTAATTCATTATGTTATTTTTAATGTATCTAAACTATGATATAGTCTTAGGGAAATTTGTATTTCATTTATTGATACTTTTATTTGTGATTGCTTCTTTTTAGTTACTTATTTTCAGCTATTTAATCTAAGGAATATAGCTTTTTCTAGACAATTTGAATCACATTTTAATATTATAAAATATATATATATATATATATATATATTATATATATATATATATATATATATAATCTCAGGAAATTAATTAATTATTTTCCTCTTTTATCTTTTAAGAATGATATTAAGAATTAGTAAATTTAATAATTTTGTAAACATATTAACTTACCTTTAATTAATAAATGAATTAAGATTATATATTTATTTATGTAAAAGAAATCATTCAAACAATAATTAAATCTTTAAAATAACAATTAATATTATTGTATTAATAATTAAATATATTAATTATTTTCCCTCTTTTATTTTCTAACTAACCCTTAAGAATGGTATTAATAATTAGTAGAGTTAATAATTTCATAAACATATTAACATACCATTAATAAATAACTCATATATATACTTAATCAAGATATTAATAAATGAATATAAATATATATTTATTTATTATAAAAGAAATCATTCAACCAATAATTAATTTAATAATAACCTTTAAAAATAACCATCAGTATTGTTTTATTAATAAATAAATAAATTTTATTACCATTGATCAGTTATTAAATGTACCTATCTTCTCTTTTTTAGAAATAGAATAATATAATATTAACCTTAATATTGTAAAAATAATAATAAGATTAAATATAATTTTGACCTGGGTCCTAGAGTCAAACTTAGCTGTTGGAGTCTCTGCTCTGTCTATTTAACTTGCTAGGCCTGATCTGTCTCTTCAACTTGTCCTGACGATGAACCACACTAGTTGGTTCGAAACGCGTCGACAAAAGACTATTTCATGTGATCTATGCCGAAGCTCTTCTTACAACTATGATGGATCACAGAAGCCTCAATTCTTCAATTAGTATTTCCAGTCACTGCTTTAAGGCCATGAGCTTTGCCATGTTATTTGTGGTAGTTCCCAAATGACTATGAAAGATGTCTTTTACGCACCCCTACTCATCTCTGATGACCCCGCCAAAACCAACCATCCGTAGGTTACCTTTAGAGGCTCCATCTATGTTAATTTTCAAGAAACCATGAGGAGGACATTGCCAAAAGTCTTTACCAACGTTTATCTGACTCACATCCTTGTGTATGCTCTGAGGAACTAGTGATTGGAGGCCCAACTGCAGTAGTATACGAGTGTCTTGGGGTAGAGTTGGGTTCTCAGGAGGTCTCCCTAACATGGCACCAACAGTATCTTTGACCTCTCTTAATATCTGTGCAATAGTGTTCTGGGTTGAGCCAGTGTTGCTCATGAAAATCCCGCCATTGCGTTCTTTCCAGACGGCCCAAATTAATAAGCCTAGAAACAGAGTCCAAGCATTGTTGATGATCTCATTGCCTGAGAAATTCCTTCTCCAATTCCTCAAAGTGTTGGTAATATTGAGGCCATCCCTGTCAGTTTTCCTGAAGATTGAAGCCACCCAATCCCATAATGTTGAGGTGAAGGGGCACATGTTGAGTAAGTGTTCCATCATCTCCTCTTGTGTACCACACATATAGCATTTGGATGGGCCAAAAAAACCTTTCTTCAGAAGATTTTCCCAAGTTAGAATTTTCTTTTGTTGAGCTAACCACATGAACAACTTTATCTTCATCCAATGTGGGTGCTGCTAGGGGTTCTTCCATGCCGTATCAGGGTTTTGATAGTCAAACCCTAGGGCTATTTGTTTGGCTTCTTTGAGGATAAAGTTACCTTCTGTTTTTCTTCCCCATCTTAGTTTGTTAGATGAGGATGAAACCAAAATATTGCTTTGTTCCAAGTCCATAGAAAGAGAGTTCGTGTGAGCTTTCAAAGGGCTCTCTTCCTTGTAGCCTAGATCCTTCCATATTCTCCATTTTCCAATGTTCCTGACCTGCTCCCAGAAGTCACTTACCATGCATAAACCTTTTTTGTCAGTGTTATTCTTAAGATCAATTAGTTATTCCCTAAACAGGTTTGGTTCTTGCTGCCAGTTGTCCTCCCAGAATCTTGCGAGGTTCCCATCTCAGATAACCCAGAAGTTGTGTTGCTGGACAAAGCCTTTATTTTCCCAAGCAAGATTCCAAATATGGGAGCCCTTAATAAGCCTAGACATTCGAATATGATCCCTTTCCTGCCAATTTCTTGCATATTTATGTTTCCATAGCTTGGCCCAAGGGGTTGCTGATTCCTTGAGCCACATCCACCAAAGCTTTGCACCTGAAACTCTGTTGAGGGTTTCAGGTTCATAGAGCCCCAAACCTCCATGGGCCTTAGGTTTGCAAAGCTTATCCCAAGCTACCAGAGCCCATTTCTTTTTCTCTTCCCCTTTGCCCCAAAGGAAATCTCTTTGAATATTCCTGATCTGTTGTAAAACACCTTTAGGAACAGGAAAAATAGACATTATGAAAATGGGTATGGCTTGCAGCATAGCTTTTGTGAGCACAAGGCGCCTTTCTAAATTTAAAGATCTTCATGTCCATTTCCTGATTTTATCCTTCAGTTTTTTAATGACCGTCTCCCACACTCCCCTGCTTAGAGGTTTTTCTGTAAGGGGAATTCCAAGGTACTTAGAGGGTAATTGATCCCTTTGGAACCCTAGAATTCTAGTAAGATTTCTCTAAATATAAATGTGAGTGTTAAAAAAGAAAACTTTTGATTTGTCTAGGCTTACCTCTGTACTGGCAGCCATAGTAAAGTCATTCAAGATTTGTTTAAAAGCTTTGGCTTCTTTGATTGTGGGAACGCCCTGCAGCATAGTGTCATCCACAAATTGTTGGTGAGTTGAGGTCACTCCATCTGTGGTGAGTTTCAAACTCTTGATTCTTCCCTCCACACTTGCCATTTTTATCGCTTTGCCTATCCCTTCCATCATGAGCACAAAGAGGAAGGGGGAGAGTGGATCTCCTTGTCATAATCCCCTAGAAGGCATGAAGGTTATTGAGGGCAAGCCATTAAGCAGGATTTGGAAACTGGCTGTGGATGTAAGGGCCATAACCCATCTAATCCAATTGTGGTCAAAACCATAAGCTTTCAACACTGCCCTAATGTAAGACCAGCCGAGCTTGTCATAAGCTTTCACTAGGTCAAGCTGTATGATCATACTAGCTTGCTTGTTACTCTCTAGAGAGTGTGCCATCTCATGAGCTTCTAAGATATTGTTGAGAATTTGTCTTCCTTCCACATAACCAGTTTTCTCCTCTGAGATGAGAGCTAGAAGAAGGGGCTTGAGTCTGTTAGCAATCACTTTTGAAATAATTTTGTACACAACATTACATAAAGCTACGGGTCTGAATCTGTCTAGTGTGATGGATTTCTCCTTCTTTGTAATCAAAGATATGAAAGAGGCATTGAGAGCCTTCAGGACCGATCTAGATCTTCTTGAGTCTTCCACCACCTCAAGGATGTTTTGTTTGACTGTTTTCCAGCATGCTTTGAAAAAGTCCACATTGAAACCATCCAGGCTAGGAGCTTTCCCATTTTGCATCTCGTTGATAACTTCACTGACCTCAACTTCGGATACTGGCTTATTGAGATTATGATTTTCTTCCCTTGTGACAAGCTTGGGAATGTACCTTGTGAATTTGTTAATGAACTATGACCTATCTAAGAGAGGCTCCTTTGCAATGCTAAGGAAGTGTTGTACTAGGACAAACTCCATTTCTTTGTGGGTGACGATCCCTTTCCCTTGAGAATATTTGAGTTTTAGAATTCTTTTGTGTGACCTGTGACTCAAAGTTGACTTGTGAAAAAACTTTTTGTTTCTCTCTGCTTATTTAATCCACTGTACTCTCGATTTCTGTCTCCAGAAAATCTCCTCTTGCCTGCACCTGTGATCCCATTCCTTCTAAAGAGTATTTGCTTCATATTTCCTTTCCTCATTAAATCCATCTGTGATCATGAGCTGATTAATCCCCTGAAGTTTCTGTTCAACTTTTTTTTTGGCTTTGAAAATGTTACCAAATTGTTTTTTGTCGAAACCTTGAGTCTGAATTTGATGTGTTTAAGTCTTTGTTGTAGCATGAATATTTTGGTGCCTTGAAAGGGAAACTCTTCCCTCCAGCATTTATCAATATTGTTGGTGAAGTCAAGGTGAGAAAGCCATACATTTTCAAACCTGAAAGGTTTGTTCCTCGGTGTGCCCATAAAAGTGGCTTCAAGCTGGACAAGCCAGTGGTCTAAGCCTCCAAAAGGAAGGATTAAAGCTGACATGTCAGGGCTTGTAAGAAATAAGTCCTCTGAGATCATGAATTTGTCTAGTTTAGAGGAAAATTGAGAAGCCCCTCCTCTCTTGTTGTCCTAGGTGAAGGTGCCATTTATTTTTTCAGCATCTGCTAATATCATGTTATTTATGAAGTTCTAGAAGGCAGTGGAGTCTCTGCCTAGTGTTTTGGTGCCCCCTTTTTTCTCTTAAGAGATTTGATCATATTGAAATTCCCTGCCAGAATCCAGGGTATATCAGGATATCTCTCTCTTAGCTCCTCAAGGGAAGTGAGATGCTTGAGTTTGTCTTCTAGTTTTTGAGGACCATAGACAATTGTACTCATGTAACTCTCCTTATCACCCACAGGTTGTATTACCAGCGAAAGATAGTTCCTGGATGCTTCCGTGTCCAGGATTATAAGTTTTTGGGGATCCTAGAGCGTAAGAATCCCTCCTACCGAGTTGTTTTCCTTGAACTCCAGATACTCATACCTGCTTAGCCATTTGTTATGTATTTATCTGATTTTATCCATCAAGCATTTTGTTTCCTAAATGAAAACCATGTCTGGTTTTCCTTCTTTTATTCTACTGCTGAGATTTCTTTGTTTCCTTTTACTTCCTAGACCCCTAATATTCCAGGTTGTAAACTTCATTAAGAAAGGTTTGTAAAAGAGTAACTGGTGAGATTTTTCATCTTACCTGAGTTGATCATGAATTTTCCACATTCTGTCAACAACTCATTCTATCTTTTCTTTCGTCTTTTCCTACCCAGGTTCTTAGAAGAGTGCCCTAGTGTTTCCTCCATTGTATTCATCCCTTTATTTTCTTGGCTGTCATGGTTTCTTTTGACTCCAAAACTCTTCAATTGGGATCTCCATAGGAAGAGTTGTTGAACCCTGTCAAACTCCTCTTTTGGCATGGATTCAACTCCTTTGGTAATACCCTACTATAGAAACTTTTCTAGATCCAAGTTTTCCTTCTCAAGAATCTCTTGTAGTTCATGATCCTCTGTTTCCATATCCGTTGGGGTCATCTCATGGTCCCTGCTGAGCTCCACAATGCTTGGTAGATCATCTTGTTGCTGGTTGTTCTCTAGTATGTCCTCCATGATAATATACCTATCCTTCTCATTGGTGTTAGTCTCTGATTTCTAGTTTTCCCCATTGTTTCCAACTTATTCTTCTAAGATTTTGAAACTATTATGGCTTAGTTGTCCATCCTCATTTATTTTCTTTTGGTGCCACTTCCCTCCTTTCCCCTTACCCTCCACCTTAGTGAAACCCTCGGGATCTTTACTTGTGGTAGCTTTTTCGTTGCTTTCCAGTTTGTTTAATGGGCAGTTTCTGTATAAGTGCCCATGTTCATGGCACTTGTGGCACCTAAATGGGGCATGCTCATAGTCCACCACCTGCATGAATTCCTCACCATAAACTTCTAAAATGATCTTGTCTGGGAGTGCCCTAGATAGGTCCATTTCCACACAGATCCGAGTGAAGGAACTGTATTTGCCTCTTAATTTTTCATCTGATGTCTTTATAAAATGCCCTAGTTTATTGCCAATAGCCTTTAAAGACTCTGATAGCTAGTAATCTAAAGGAAGGGAGTAAAGTCTTATCCATACCGGCACTGAAGTGAACGTTTCTCGTTCTAGGACAAAGTTTATCACCCATGGTCACATGTACAAGCTTGCAGCTACGTAAAAATAAGGTCCTCCCTCGAACACTCTGTCTTTATCTTCTAAGATCGTGAACACCACTGTGAAGAAACCCTTGGATCCAATGTGAAGGTTTATTTCTCCTTTCAGTTTCTAGTGGTACCTTATCCATGCATGTAAGGCCTTCTCTTGCATATGATTGTGTGTTCCGCCATGTGATCTTTGTGCACCTGTAGTGCTGGGTCACTTAAAACGACCCGAGGAGTGATGGTCGACTTGGGTTTGTAGCCCCCTGTCGCCCTCAAAGGTGCAATTTTCTAACTGCTGCCCTCTTTGCTCTTCTCCTTGCTATCTTCCTCATGATTTGCTCTTTGTTCATGAGATTTGATATTTCCTGTGTTAGTGTCCTTAGTGATCTCCTCTATTGGTTTCTTTAAGTGATGTAGATCAATTTCATTGTTTATGTTTACGACTATGTCACTGTAGGAGGGAGCATAACTCCCTCCTCCACGACTCACCATGGTCACCAGCTCCAAACCCTGACTCAAACCCTAGATCAGAATGCATAGCCGTTTCCAGCAAAATCATAATATGTTTGAATATTAATAAAAGATTTATTAATATTAATGTTATTATACAATTCATTTAAGAAATTTAGATACTAAATAAATATTTTTTGTTAATTAAAATATAAAATATTAAGTTTTGATTTTGATATAATATATCTATATATAATATAAATATATATATTATATATATATAGATAATATATATATATTATCATTACAATTTTGTTACATTTCGAACCAACTAATGTGAGTTTTTCAAAACAAGTGAAAAATCAATCGATCTTAGGAAAAATAGCTTGGATGCACATTGCCCAGAGTTACCATTGAAATTACCGTTGGTAAATTAGTTAATAAAGTGAGTAAAATAGATTAAAAATTATGGTAAGGAGTCTATTAAAATATAATATATTAAGTTAAATCTAGCTGTTAGAAAAAAAAATAAATTATTTAATCCCAATATTAAATTATTAGTATATCATCATTTATATAATATTATTTGTTAAGGATTAACTTATTTCCATTAAATAAAAATATAGCCATGTTAAATTATATAACACCATAATTATATTAACAATTTATCATAATATATAAAATGAAAAAGGAAGTTACATCTTATTATTTAAAATATAAAGAAGTTATTAGGCATATACATATTTTAGTTATATTAACTAACTTAATAATATTGCAACTAATAAATGGTAATGAAGGATTCAACATTTAAATATATTCAGAAACATGAACGGTGAAGCGAGAAACAAAATAATAACAAATATGAATAATTTAAAAAGAGGATGCTAAAAATAATTAGTATGATAAATAAGAGAAGTTAAATCCTAATAAGAATAATAGGGCCTATAAATGATGAAAATAGAAGAAAATAATGGTAAAAATTTATAAAAATATAAAAATCAAATAGAAATAAAAGGGAAAAAGGAGAAGAAAGGGAGGAAGAATCATGAAGACAGAGTTGGAATCCAGCTCTTACTCAATTTCCCACCATCATCCTCATTAATATTTCTGGCATGCCTCTGAATCTCAATCACTTCCCTAAGCTTCCTATGGTGGAAGTGATCAACCCTAGCAATGACTTTGGATTCTTTAATGCAGACATGGTGTTCCAATTTCTCTGCATGTTCGGCTAGGCTGATGAGTGGGAGCGATTTTGTCTAATATCTTCAACATTTTCATGGATCATATATTTAATAGACCTACCTGTTTCTCTAATATAGGAATACCACAAGAGAAGGGAACAAGGTAGACAACCTTCGTCTCCTTAGGGTCATTAGGGTCTTTAACAGATCCAAGAGAATTTTTAATGGTATAGAGAGGCTTAAACAAAGAAGAGACATTAATCTTCCTTAGGATATGGGTAATCCTGTCTGTGGTTCCTTGGATATACATGAGATGAACCTTAGAGATAGGATCAACATGAGCAGGTTTAACTCTTGGCACTTTGTAGGGCCTATGAAAGGCCTTGAGGCTTTCAGATCTGTTATACCCATTATTTTTAAAAACCTCAAGAAAATGAGATTTCTCATGTTCAAGGTGGCTATCATTAGAGATTCTTAGAGCACGGGTAGCAAGAGTGCTGAGAACACCAAATTCCTGAGCCGAAAAATGATGAGAACTAGTATGAAGATACTCTTTCGTGTGAGTTTTCTTTCAAAAAACTTGGTGACAAACGAAACCATCATCCATCCTAGAAAGGAAAATGTCTAGGAAGGGAAGGCATCCATTCACCTCAACTTCCATCGTCAACATGAGGGAGTCTGATTGAGAATTAAGGTGGTTAAGAAACAGATCCAACTTCTCACGACCATGAGGCCAGATGACACAAGTATCATCAACAAACCTCTTCCACTTTTTAGGGTGAAACTGAGTTGTGGCTAAGGGTTTTCCATTAGAGACTTAAGGGAAAGCAACTCTACTTTGCTCAGGTTTTTCTTGGGAGGCTTAGCCTTCCTAAGAAAAACAACACAATCTTGCCTAATAGTTTCATTGACATCATGTGGAAGGTCCTTAATACCATACTCAATGTTACAAATAATTTCATCGATAGGAATCTTATTAAGGGAAAGAGAAAAATTGAGTGCTTTATTAAGGAGACTAAAGATAGAGGGATCAAAATTTTTGCTAGAGAGATTAATAACATTCTTAAAAGTGGAAGAGGTTTGTTGATGATACTTTTGTCATTTGGCCTCATGGTCGTGAGAAGTTGGATTTGTTTCTTAACCACCTTAATTCTCAATCAGACTCCATCAAGTTCACGATGGAAGTTGAGGTGAATGGATGCCTTCCCTTCCTACACATTCTCCTTTCTAGGATGGATGATGGTTTCATTTGTCACCAAGTTTTTTGAAATAAAACGCACACAGAACAATATCTTCATGCTAGTTCTCATCATTTTCCGGCTCAAAAATTTGGTGTTCTCAGCACTCTTGCTACCTGTGCTCTAAGAATCTTTGATGCTAGCCACGTTGAATAGGAGAAATCTTATCTTCTTGAGGTTTTTAAAAATAATGGGTATAGCAGATCTCAAAGCCTCAAGGCCTTTCATAGGGCCTGCAAAGTGCTAAGAGTTAAACCTTCTTGTGTTGATCCTATCTCTAAGGTTCATCTCCCTTCTATCCAAGGAACCACAGACATGATTTCCCATATCCTGAGGAAGATTAATGTCTCTTCTTCATTCAAACCTCTCAATACCATTAAAATTTTTATTGGATATGTTAAATACCCTATTGACCCTAAGGACATGAAAGGTGTATACCTTGTTCCCCGCTCCTATGGTATTCCCTATACTGGATAAACAGGTAGGTCTATTAAACAAAGGAGCCATGAGCATGTTTTAGATATTAGACACAATCTCTCTCGCTCATCATCCCTAGACGAACATGCAGAGAAATCGAAACACCATGTCTGCATTGAAGAATCGAAAGTCATTGCTAGGGTTGATCGCTTCCACCATAGGAAGCTTAGGGAAGCGATTGAGATTGAGTGACATCCCAAAAATCTTAATAGGGATGATGGTTAGAAATTGAGTAAGAGTTGGATTCCGACTCTCTCTTCATGATTCTTCCTCATTTTCTTCTCCTTTTTCCTTTTTACTTCTATCTGATTTTTATATTTTTTTACCATTATTTTCTCCAGTTCTCATCATTTATAGCCTATTAAGATTATTTAACTTTTCTTTTTTATCATAGTAATTATTTTTAGCAACCTCTTTTTAAATTATTCATATTTTTCTAACCCTTTAGATTCTAGTTATTATTTTGTTTCCTTTCTTGACCATTTATCTTTCTGAATATATTTAAATGTTGAGTCCTTCACTAACATTTATTTTTTGCAATATTATTAAGTTAGTTAATATAACTAAAATATGTATATGCCTAATAACTTCTTTATATTTAAAACAAGATTTACTTCTATTTTCATTTATATATTATAAAATATTAATATAATTCTAGTTGTATATAATTTAACATGGCTATATTTTTGTTTAACAGAATAGTTAACCCAAACAAATAATATTATATAAATGATAATATCAATAAATAATTATTAAATATTGAGATAAAATATTTTATATTATTTATTCCTACCGATAGATTGATTTCTCACCTGTCCTAAGGATGAACTACATTAGTTGGTTGAAACGTCAACAAATCTTAATAATATCTTAATCCAAAAACATATACTACATATGGATCACAAAGAGTTCTAAGTTATATTAATATATTATATAAATATATATATATAATATATATATATATATTAATAACTTATTTTACATAAATAAAAATATATACAATTTTACTTTCAAAAATAATAAATTGTTAATAATAATTAATAAATTACTAATAAATTGTAATAATGATGATAACACACTAATCAGTGTAAATCTATAAGAAGATTAAAAATTTATCCCTATATAACATCTCACATGCCCATATTAAAAAAAAAAATAAAAATAACTAAAATATTATTTTAAATCAAATTATAGTAATTATAAAAGGAATAATATTAAGTAAACATATACATATTCTAAAAAATTTTCTTAATTTATAATAATTCTTGATAGATAACTATGGTTTATCAATACTCCATACCCAATACAACATGTATTGATAATTTTTTTTCAATTAATTAATTTGAAATAAATTAATTAAAAACATAATTAATTTGTTGTCCACATGAGGTAGCTCAAGCGGCAATGAACGTGAAATGAGTCTCACCGAACCAAGAAGTCTTGGTTCAAATCTGGGGTAACCTTCCCCGTTGAGGGGACTTAAGGACATGTAAATTGGAGAGTCACCAGCTACAATTTTTTTTTTTTAATTAAAAACATAATTAATTTGTTAATAAATATTAACTCTATAAATATTTTAACATATTCCATTAAAATTAAATCTCAACTATTAACCTCATACTTATAATCAAAATGGTAAAAACACTCTTATAACATAAACACATATCCAAATAAACATATTAACCAAATTAAATCCTTTCAAATTTATTTATAATGGCATCATCTCAAAGTAACTCAATTGGCATGTTCCAAGGCAAAGATTTAAAACCATTTCATAATAAGCTCTCCATTTAAAAAATAAATTAGCAATTCATTTATAAAAGTAAAATAAAAAATCCATGGCTGCCGATAAATAGCCACTGTTTTTTTCTAAGTAAAAGTAATCTATTAATATGTATAGAAAGATACAAAGAGCTTGTCCTCGACTAAGGTATCATAGAGTATCAACAAGATCTGCACTGCCCCATCATTGGGGAAACCAATCCAGTGAGAGGATCAACCTCAAAAATGGTATCGCTTCTCAAGTCTAGACCCCACAATAAAACATTAAGATGGTTCCTTGATGATTAGTCTAGATAGGAAGCCAAAGCCCAAGCAACACTAGCAAAAAACAAAAAGACCAGATAATGAACCCTGGGCAGCCACAGCCGGTGTCAAACTATCATCAGGCAGCCCCTATCTATTTTCCAGCCCTTGGTTTCTACCCCTTGGTTTCTGCCAATGTGATATTGCGATGCGATCTGATCGCAATCGCATATCACTATAAGTAAAGTACTTGCCCTTTGGTTTCCCCATGCTTCGATCCGCCATTGGGTCTGCATCATCGCATCGCACATATGAAGGTGTAAATGCTCTACCCCTTGGTTTCCACTGATGCGATATTGCGATGCAATCTGATCACAATCGCATATCGCTATGTGTAAAGGCCTTGCCCTGTGGTCTCCCTATTCTGCGATCTGCCGAGATTGCGATGCGATTTGATCGCAATCACATATTATTGTTAATTACCACCTGCATCCGATGGTTGAGCTTCCTTGTGCACCAGGTCAGTGCAAATTTGCAGTTGATTGTGATCATCGATGATGTTGAGAGGGCCGTAATGTAGGATTTGGTCCTAATCAACTCAAATGTTTGCTAGAGATCCGCAATTTTGTTACTCTCCCTTTTAACATGCATAAAATTTATTGCTCTCCTATTTCTTATTCATGTCTCTAAAGTTTTAAGCCTTGCCAATAATCTCCAGCTGTGGGCAACTCGCGAAGCCGCATTTCCTTGTTGGATTAGTGTGGCCATGTTGAGAAGGATTTGAGTGTCTCCTTCTATAAGTATGGGATAAAAATTGTGTTGATCAGCTAGCTACATACCTTGCCATAGTCCTTCCAGTTCTGCCAAGTTGTTCATGTCCCATCCTATGGATCCAAAGTACAGTAGTAGGGGTTGGCCCTCATGATTCCTGAATATGCCTCCAAATCCTGCATTGCCTGGGTTGCCCTTGGAAGCACCATCAAAATTAAGCTTGATCACTTTCTTTAAGGGGTGAATCTAGTGTGAGGGCAGCTTGGTTGCATTATGAGGTCTATTGGAGTTCAATTGAGCTTGTGGGAGTTGTATATTCCAATTATCCCATATGCTTAGTTCTTGTGGCCGTGTCAGAAAGTCCTTAGTCGTCCATTGATGTAAAGCTAGAGTTTTTTTGATATTCTGACATAGGTTATTCCATATGGTTTCTATGGAGGTTTTTTTATTTTTGAAAATTCATTTATTTCTTTCCTTCCAGATTGTCCAAAGTAGGAGACCTGGCAAGATGGTCCACAACTTGTTGAGAATTTTTCTATTGTATGGCTCTGGAGTCCAATTGCTAATGGTGCTTCTGATATCCCCAAGAAGTCTGCAGGGTCTTTGGCATTTGAAAGTGAGCTTTTCCCAGAGCTAGTTGGTCATGTAACAAGAATCCATGAGGTGTTGAATGGTTTCTTCAATGTTCTGACAATTGGGGCAGTAAGAAGGACCATGAAATCCTCGTTTGATTAAGTTGTCCCATGTGAGAATTCTCCCATGATACAACAACCAGATGAAGGTGGAGATTTTGGGCCAGATCCTCGTTGTCCATATACGATTCCAGGTAGGATCAATTGGATCCTGAGAGTGAGACATTATCTAGTAAGCTTCTTTGGTGGTGTATGTTCCTCTCGGTGTGTAACCCCATCTTAGAACATCGCTGCCTATATTAACTTTAATTTTCTTGTTGGTAAGCTCTTTGTGTATCTCCATGCTGTAAGCTTCCGCTTCTTGCTATACTATTTGCTCCACCGATTTACATTCCCTGAATCCCTGTGTATTGCTAGGATTCCAGTAATGTGCTACAGTGTTCTCCTGATTAGTGTCATTTCTATTATGATTTGTGCCTGGTATGAGTACTGCAATTTTGGGTCGTTGCTGCCAGGAATCCGTCCAAAAACGTGTTGTTCTCCCATCCCTTATCTCACAGAAGCTATGATGATGGATGATGTCTTTGTGTTGCTTGGCTGTGTTCCAAATTAAAGATCCTTTGGGCATGGTAGTTATCCTTATTAGTTCTTGTTGCGGTTGGTTGTTGGCATACTTTGCTGTCCATAATTGTGCCCATGGCTTCTGTAGACCAGAGACCCATTGCCACCATATTCTGGCTCCCATCAAGATGTTGTTGTGTTGTGGATCGCACAAGCCAAGACCCCCCTGCTTTTTAGGCTTGCAAACCTTTTCCCATTTGACCAAGGCCCATTTTCTTTTTTGTCTTGTAGAACCCCATAAGAAGTTGAGTTGCAGATTCCTAATTCTCTTTAGTACCCATTTCAGAGTAGCAAGTACAGAGAACAAATAGAGGGGCATGGATTGCAGAACTACTTTAATCAAGACTAATCTGCTTGCCATGTTGAGAGTCCTATGAGTCCAAGACTGGAGCCAACTATCCATTTTCTCCAAGAGTTGATGCCAGGAAACATGCCTTAAGGCAGAATCTATGAGTGGTGCTCCTAAATACTGATAAGGAAGCTTGGCTTGAGGGAAGCCTATGATTCGAGCAATGATTCTTTGGGTGGTAATAGGGGTGTTGAAGAAAATAATTTGACACTTAGTGGTATTGATGGTTGCGCCGGAAGCAGTTGAGAATGTGTCTAGAAGTACTTTGAAGATTCTGGCTTCATTAACAGAGGGGTGACCAAAGAGCATATTGTCATCAATGAATTGCTGATGTGTAATAGCGGTGGAGCCATGGACAGAGAGACCTCTAAGATCATGAGAATGAGTAGAGTGCTTTATGAGACGGCCAAGACCCTCAGCCATAATGATGAAAAGATATGGTCGCCTTGACGGGTGATACGGTTTAGAGGGGATACCATTAACAAGGACAAAGCATAGCGGAGAGGAAACAAGGGTCATTATCCACCTTACCCAAGTCGGGTTGAATCCGAAGGCTGTTAGCACACTCTTTATGTAAGTCTAGATGAGCTTATCAAAGGCTTTGGAAAGGTTGATTTTTAGCAGCATTCCGACCTGTTTTCTTTTTTTGAGAGAGTGGATGGTTTCATGAGTGAGAATAATGCCATCCAGAATTTGGTGACCTTCGACATACCTAGATTTCTCTGGGGAGATGAGAAGAGGTAGGAGAGATTTGAGGCGATTGGCTATGACTTTCGAGATAATATTATAGATAACATTGCAAAGGGCAATAGGCCTAAACTTCTCCGGAGTGCTTGGTTGAGCAACTTTAGGAATAAGGGAGATGAGGGTTGGATTGAGTGAACAGAGTAGCCAGTGCATGACTCTAGATTCTTCTACCACATTCTAGACATCTACTTTGATTAAATCCCAAAAGTGGTGGTAAAAGTTGGACGTGAAGCCGTCAGGACCCGGCGCTTTCCCAGCCTTCAGTGGTTTTGAAGCTTCTTCGACCTCCAAGATGGTGACTGGTCTTAACAGAAGTTGACTATGCTCCTCCGTGATGAGTTTAGGAATATGCTTGAGTATTTCATTGATTCCTTGCTTTCTATGTGTGTGCTACTCTTGATGAACATTTAATGAGTTATCCAAACATAACTATTTGTTACTAACATTTAAAATGTATAAATATTTCCATTCCTCATCTCAATAATATAAATTTTCCAATCGTAAAATTTATTCAAGCTTGTACAACTTCCTCCTCCCTTCTTTTTCCTATTTTAACAATATAATATTGTTCCTTCTTTTTCTATTTTAACAATATAATATTGTTACTACTATCTTTTTATTGATTATTTATATTATCATTCTTATATTCAAGCTTGTACAACTTCCTCCTCCCTTCTTTTTCTATTTTAACAATGTTAAAATAAATATTATTATTTACTACTATATTTTTATTAATTATTTATATTATCATTCAAGCATTGTACAACTCTCAACCTTCTTTTTCTATCACATGTTAAAGTAAATATTATTATTTTAATTTGTTATTGTTACTGCTACATTATTTTTATTATCATTCTTAATATGATATATCAGACTCTTTGCTGTTAAAGTAAATAGGGTTAAAGTAAATATTATTATATTATTTATTTTTTTATAAATTTATATTATTACATTATATATGTGACTCTTGGTTAGCTGTTAAAAGGCATGAGTCTTGCTTCTGTCATTATAACACCCAGTCACAAAGAGTGACATCAATATCCAATCACAACTCAGAAAATCTTAAAAAATTCACGGGTGCGCTCATTCTGATAAC
>APFE030251893.1:100084-129710 GCA_000404065.3 Pinus taeda
TCAGAATGAGCGCACCCGTGAATTTTTTAAGATTTTCTGAGTTGTGATTGGATATTGATGTCACTCTTTGTGACTGGGTGTTATAATGACAGAAGCAAGACTCATGCCTTTTAACAGCTAACCAAGAGTCACATATATAATGTAATAATATAAATTTATAAAAAAATAAATAATATAATAATATTTACTTTAACCCTATTTACTTTAACAGCAAAGAGTCTGATATATCATATTAAGAATGATAATAAAAATAATGTAGCAGTAACAATAACAAATTAAAATAATAATATTTACTTTACATTGTTAAAATAGAAAAAAAGAGGAGTAACGTGTACAAGAGTGAATATAAAAATAATTATAAATGATCATTAAAAATAGTAGTAATAATTAATAATAATAAAATATTTATTTTAAACAATGTTAAAATAGAAAAAAATTGTTAAAATAGAAAAAGAAGGGAGGAGGAAGTTGTACAAGCTTGAATAAATTTCAAGATTGGAAAATTTATATTATTGAGATGAGGAATGGAAATATTTGTACATTTTAAATGTTAGTAACAAATAGTTATGTTTGGATAACTCATTAACTGAAATATAGAAACTAATTCATTTTGAGGTCAAAGAATTGTCATCATTAGAATGAGCTATCAAGAGAAAGGAAAATATTGTAAGTTTAAAGTATTCTTAATGCCTTCAATTTTAAATTATTTTTTTAAGATTAATAAACTAGTTAAAACTTGATTATGTAATACCCTTATCCATGTATATATCATCTTACATTATCCTAATTACACTATGTCCTACATCACTCTACATTATATACATTTAGCTCTTACATTATTCATTCACTTTATTACATACATTAACCTTATTATCACCTTACATTCATCAATTCATCATTCACTCAACCACATTCATTTGCATTTTTTACCGAACTTTTTGGCCACATCAACCTTTCGGGATTTTTTTTTTTTTTTTTTTTTTTTGCCTCTGGGAAAATTGCCTACAAAACAAGAAAGATTAGTCTCATATGCCTACAAAACAATAACAAAGAAAGTTATTATGATTACAAATATAGTTAAAATCATTCAAACCAATTTTTTTTAAATATCATGCAAAGCGATGGTGTATGGTGCAAATAACCATAATACAAAAAGGAGTGCAATGAGTTTCAATTGAAATTGATTTGTTTTAAAGTAAAAAATCATGCAAAGTGATGGTCATAGAAAACAACAAAGGTGAAGGGACAATTGTTAGCCATAGTGGAGAGGAAATTTAAAACGTTGAACGCTGCCCGGTCAAACACCTACACAGAAAGAGATCAATCTTCAACCATAAGAGAATTCATTCTCTACGCATAGTTGGCACAAAGGTCACCTTCACGCAGAGAAAGGAAGGGACTCAACAGGAGCATTGTGCCTTGGTTCAGATAGGAAACACAACCTGTTGAATTGGAAACAAAATAATAGGGTATGCGTAGTTTTTTAATGCAGAAAAATTTGACCAAGAGCAGAAAAAATGTTGTGTCCTATTAAAGAAACGTTGTGTTTAAATCTACTAACTAAAATATTCACTTAAATTTCCATTCAAATCCTTGAAAATCATAGAAATAGCAAGTTGAGTTTGAATAGGAATGAGATGCAATTGGTTCGGTCTTCTAGTGACATCCACAGTCTGAAGATAGTTATTATGATTACAAATATAGTTAAAATCATTCAAACCAATTTTTTTTAAATATCATGCAAAGCGATGGTGTATGGTGCAAATAACCATAATACAAAAAGGAGTGCAATGAGTTTCAATTGAAATTGATTTGTTTTAAAGTAAAAAATCATGCAAAGTGATGGTCATAGAAAACAACAAAGGTGAAGGGACAATTGTTAGCCATAGTGGAGAGGAAATTTAAAACGTTGAACGCTGCCCGGTCAAACACCTACACAGAAAGAGATCAATCTTCAACCATAAGAGAATTCATTCTCTACGCATAGTTGGCACAAAGGTCACCTTCACGCAGAGAAAGGAAGGGACTCAACAGGAGCATTGTGCCTTGGTTCAGATAGGAAACACAACCTGTTGAATTGGAAACAAAATAATAGGGTATGCGTAGTTTTTTAATGCAGAAAAATTTGACCAAGAGCAGAAAAAATGTTGTGTCCTATTAAAGAAACGTTGTGTTTAAATCTACCAACTAAAATATTCACTTAAATTTCCATTCAAATCCTTGAAAATCATAGAAATAGCAAGTTGAGTTTGAATAGGAATGAGATGCAATTGGTTCGGTCTTCTAGTGACATCCACAGTCTGAAGATTTGCATTTAAAATGACTAGCCGTGTAGGTAATAAACAAACTCTAGTAAACAACGATTGGTGGAAAATCTGATTCCTCAACTGCGTAGTGGCATCAAAAGTATACATTCAAGCTATAAGTATGTAAAACAAGTATAGTGAACACTTAGACCACTCTGAAATACATGATGTATGTTGTATAGCACCTAGGAATTCGTTTCACTTCTAAAACTCAACTTCTGAACAGGCAATGAGTGCATGCAAGTGGTTTTTAAATTCGATTTCAAGTTATAAGGAGGTCGAGAAGGTAAAAACCAATTTCTAGATTTCAATTTGAAAAGAAAAAAAAAATGATTTCTGAAGAAACAAAGGGTTAATATAAAAATTGTAGAAAGGTAATTACTCATCTTCAGGGTTCAAATTCAAGTGCTAAGAAGAAAAGGAAGAAATCAATTACGATTTCTGGAAGAACGGAGAGTTAATTATTCATTTCCAGATCCGATTTCAAGTTCTAAAAGATGGGGAAGAAATTGATTTCGATTTCTGAAACAACATAAGGTTAATGAATCATTTCCAGATTTCGATTTCAAATTCTAAGACAGAGGAAAATCAATTTCAATTCCTAAGGAAGCAGAGAAGATTATTTTCATTTCTAAAATCGATTTCTCTAGAAATACAGGCAGTGCATCTTAAAATCGATTTCTAGGTCAGATTTTCATTTCTTAAAATCGATTTCTCCAGGCGAGAGACTCTTTTCCAAAATCGATTTTAAGGACAAAGAATTTTGTATTTCTAAAATTGATTTTGAAGAACAAAGATTCGTTTTTAAAATCGAATTTTGAAGGACATAGAGGAGTTTATTTAAAAAATCCATTTTGATTTTGAAAGACACAGAGCAATATTTTTCAAAAATAGCTTTTTAAAGAAATAGAGAGGATTGTTCATTTCAAAATTTGAGGATCTCTAAAGGCAGAGTAAGATTCTATTTGCAAGTATGGTGTTGATTAAAGGAAAATAAGGTTAAAAACAAACCTGAAGGTATCTAGAACTCGGTTTTAAAAGGCATTTTGACAAAGTATCTTCCAAAAAGGGTATTTTCAAAGCCAAACTCAGAATATTTTTCCTTTCTCTCATCACAAAAAAAGTATTCAAAAGTCCGGATCAAGTCTTGGTAAGTCACACTCTTGTGATTTTTTAAAGAAAATCTTGTTTTTCAATACATATACCAAGAAAAATTTGTATCCTTTGACTATAAATATGATTTCTCTATTATATTAAATTTGCAAAGAAAATTAAAAGAAAAAAACATAAAGTTGTTGTTAGGTCATGAGATTATTTACATTAGAGGGTAATTTACATTGGTACAAAAACCAAAAGGAACAAAGACACCCAAATTTCACTATGGGAAGTAGGATTGAATCAAATGGGTTGCAATTGGAAATCTGACACAAAGAAACAATAATTTTTTTTTTATCAAGAAGGGTTATTGGAATTTTTAAGGAAGTTTAATGGACTTAATGAAAAAGTTACAAAGGACTTTGTAACCAATTTTGACAATGACAAAAATCCAGAGTTGGAGACATTTTTGTTCCCATCACTCCAGAATACATAGCCTAAGCCACAAATGGTCACTAATAGGTGAAAAATACTACAAAGAGAAGCACTTTAAAGAGAAAGGATGGAATTTATTTTTAGAAAAACAGAGAAAAGGAAGGAGAAAAGGTAAAGAATGTCATCTACAAGGAAGGAGAAAAAGGACATGAAGGCATAAATATCATTTTACAGGTAGCTTCATCTTCAGGGGTTAGAGCCATAGGTACATGAACAGGTCAGTCAGCATACAAGGATAGAATATCAAAGAGACGGAGGCAAGCATGAGGACATGCTTGAACATCAGCAAGGGGGAGATGTTGGCCCTCAATTTTGGTCATCTTTACCTATTTTAAATTCATTTATTTACCACCATATTCCATCCTATTTCACCTATGTATGCCTCATTTTAGTCCTATTTTATATATTCAGGTAACTAAATTAAGTTTTTCGATTTTTGGAAATTTTTGTAAAAATTGGGTTTTAAGAGTAACTTTGGATTGCATTAAAAATTCTTGTAATAGTTTCATGGAAGTCATATGTGCAGGACACCTGGGATAGATTTGAGCACATATTTAGAAACCTTTAGAACCACTGATGAAGAAACAACTATTGGTTCAGTCAAACTGAGCAAAACAGGCCTGTTCAACGCTGGTCAAACTTGACTTGTCATTTAGGAATTCCTAGTGAAAAAGAGCAGATTTATTATTTTGTGGGATTTTTCCTAATTTTGTGGACCAGACTTGATGAGCTCGACCTGTATGGATGGATTAGGATTGATAAGGTTGTTAGAGCCATTATAGAAAACTTTGTTTATGATTTTCTTATTTAAACAAAGTTTATGGACCATTCAAAATGGTAATTTTGTATTAAGATTATTGGAGACTTTTGAGATAATTTGAAGAATCATTTATATTGTTCTATTTGTTGTTCATGTCATGGATGCTTTCTTTAAATTAGTTGTAGCCGAAAAGTTCTTCAAGTGTACAAGGCAAGGTTAGAAGGCCCCCATACCAGGCTAAGTACACTTTGGTTCAATTTTGTATAAATTAGCATAGTTTTGATTCAGTAATTCTTGTTTCAGTTTTATGATTTAGTTACTTAGATTTGTTATGATTTATGTATGATTTTTGGATGATCTTGGTTTAAAATCTAATTTGTGTACAAAAGGACAACCGAGGATTTAAGTTAAATTATCTTTCTATTAAGTTATGAATCACAACTAAAAATCATCATTTTGCATTTCTTGAATTCTAGTTTATGATTTGATGTAATGGTAATGTTTTTGGAGTAGAACTATGAGGAAGGACAACCAAAACCTCCTAAGTAAGGAGCCTCTTCTCTTGCTTTCTACACATCACAAACTGTTGCTCTTCAGTTTCTCTTCTTGAGGACAATATTGTGGGGAAGGACAACCAGGAGCTCCTAAGTTAGGAGCCTCTTCCTTCACTTACTACATCTTGAATCAAAGAATTTTTAGTTTCTTTAAACTTAGAACTTATTTTTAATATGCATTTCCTTTAACCTTTGAGTATTACCTTCCGAAATTGACTCTACTTGAAATCCATATACTTTGGACATGCTTCCAAGTCTACAAACCCGGATTGACAAGTAAACATGTGCGTTAGTTTACTTAGTGAATTGACCTGACAATGTGCTTATGTGAACATGTGTTGCATGAATTCAAGATGCTAACACAGATATTTTATCCAAGCAATCGACATGAATAGAAAATTGATTTCATAAAGAAATAATTTGGCTTGGATCAAAACACCAGTGCACAACGTCCCTTATTTTTACCGGATGTGATGGGAGGAGAAAGTGAGAATAAGAATTATTGAGTTTTACTGCATGCAAATATCGCATGGTTCCCAAAATTAGTCATGCCTTTCGGAGTCTTTCATAATATTACTGAAATTTCTCTTTTATCTAATATTTGGGTGCCACATATCTTTTATTTGCATTGTAAATGGGTGCATTTTAAGTTGAAGTTGATACTCTTAATTGTTTGAGATTGAGTTATTGTAAAACGACTTGAACTACTAATGTATTAGAATTACTGAACACTCTAATGCTCTCTACTATTCATAACATAGTCCGAATCAGCGAAGGAACTCTATTTGACATTCGAATTTGTTTGCAAAATACACAAGACAAGATTGAGTTTCTATAACTAGAATCTTAATTCCAACAAGATGAACTACAAAAGAAGAGTTATGATTTTGGACTGGTTCTTGTTCAAAACAATTCCATGTTTAAGCTTAACTCCTGTCAGCAATCAGATATTGATCAGAATAATGGAGCAATTTTAGGAACTGTTTTGCATGCGGATGTGAAGGTTCAACCTACACTTCCCATGGACTTCATTAGACCTTGGGAAGAAGTTGTCAACATCAGGAATAAAATTAGTCTTGGATATGACAAGAATGTGTCCTTTAATATTCTAGAATATTCCAAACCCATATAATTTCACATCGTTGGATTCCTTCAGGATGATCCATCTTCACTTGTTCCTATTTCACAACATCCATAAATTGTCAAATGCAAACATTGTAATTGAGTTGGCCATATGAAATATTAGTGTTTTGATCTTCACCTTTGTGAGCATTGTGGTAAGCACACACATCATTCAGGCAAATGTTCTAGAAATAAAACTCCTACAAGAATGAAGATTCACCTTAGATGGATCACTTCTTGGCAATGGTCTTGAACAATCAAGAATATATATCGGTCATACCACAAAATTTGTTCTTGAGTATTGACTAGTCTTGTAGCGAAGGTTTCTTCATCTTATCACCTTGTATCTGACAAGGGGGAACTGATGGTCAGTTACCAACTTTGAAGATTCATGATTCGATTATTTATCAAGCGAGCCTGAGCCACAACCTAAACCTAAGTCAACTGCGAAAGCCTAGAGCCAGAGTCAACCATAGCCAGATTCAAAATCATAGCTAGAGATAGATTCATGCTCCATGAGCATGCTTTTTGGTTCGTTGTTTCTGGGAAAACTAGTGTCTTTTTTATCTGCTAGTCCCACTAAGACGGGTAGCTATCTTAGAAACAAATAATCAAAGAAAATTGTGATTTCCTTTATGTATGATAGAAAAGAGAGAAGAAAAGAGGACCAACTTAGATCTTCCGCTTAGCTCCTTGCTTGTTTCCTCTCTCCCTTGATAGAGCTTGCCACTCCTATCCTACTTGTCCCGCTTTAGAGAATATCTGTAGAGGCAAAGCAACAAAACACCATCAAAGAATCTCAATCTATAATACCATAAACAATGTAGAATTAGAAATACATTGACCATACAATTGCATTCACAAATAACAAAATTCACAAATACACGATTATATGGAAGAAAACTCAAAGAACTTTATTAATAGTAAAAGGGAGGATTACAACCTAGCTGTCTAATCCAGCATCATCCTCCCAGCATCAAAGCCCTCTTCACCTCATGAAAATCAAGATCACCCAACAATACAATGTCTCTTCTCAAAGAGAAACCAATAGCACTTCCTTACAAATTACAAAGTTCTGGCCTCTAGATCTCTGAGATGAGGGATCTATTTATAGATATTTGCAGAGGTGTGAGTCAACTCTGGGTTTTTTATTAGTGTCATTCCACTGATAGTTCTTGGTTCCACTTAGAGATTTCATTGATCTCTTACTCATCCCTGGCCGAATTCAGAGAGGCAAGTGTCATATGAGAAGTTTCTAGAAGATTCTCTAGGTATCCACTTAGCAAACTGTCTCTTGCATTTGTCTACTCTCACTCATTGCACCCTACAGAAGACTCTTTCAGTATGCATCACACTTGGCTAGTGTAGCAGCCAGTATGCATCACACCTTGACCATGGAGCAGTCAGTATGGTCTAGTTTTGGCCTGTTCTGAGTGGTTTTTCAGGTGGAACTTCTGGGAAATGATGTAATTAGTTGACCATGATTCTTTAGGGTATGAAAAAACACTTTTAGGGGTTAAAGAGCCCTTCGTTTATCGACATATATGATTGGGGTTGTAGTGCCAAAATATGTTTATAACATTCGTGCTCTCCTTTAAACCACCACCTGCAGAAGATTTTCGTTTCTGCGATAGTTTGTGGTCATCTTCAAACCATTATTAGGGAGCATTTCCACTAGCAGGAGACTTCACCCCCTAGCCATATTTGGAATTGATTTGGGAACAACTTCAATTTCTAGTTCTAGAGTTGGTGTTAAGCCTTAAACCACCACTAGTTGAGACATCGAGTTCTCCCACCTTTTGGTTTGTGTTTTTTTTTCTTAAACCTCAATTTCAAAGAGCACATTTAGTTTCTGGTTGTTATGCATTTTTTCATTTCAGTTCTCTTCTTGGAATCTCGTATACACCCCTTCAGATTAAGGGGTGAATGTTGGTCATCTAATATGTTAGGGTTATGGTGTGTTTTGTAATTAGCTACTAAAGTCCAAGAAATCGAATTGTTTCAACATTGTATTTATATGTACAATATTCTTAATACAAATTAAATTCATTTTTCAATCATGATTCCAATAGTCTGACACATGTGGTGTGTCCACAAGGTTGGATGAATCCATCTCTCTAAATTGAATATACAAATTATTGCACTAATGAGGCTTTAGGAAGCCAATCTTTAAACTCCGACCACTTAGAGCTAAAAGATATTGCAATTCTAATAACTTCAACTTATTTTTAAGAAAATATGTAACATCCATGGAAAATATCTCAGTGTGGCGATAGCAGTCAAGTTAATGGAACAACAAAGATGCTTGTGCTTATTAACATATTTCTACACCATATGCAAATTATCATCGCTACATACACGAGATGAAATATACATAACTAAAGTAACAAATAGATTTTTCATTTTTGTTTTTCTTTGTATCTATTGAAGATTACACAACACTTCCAAATGATGGAAACAATACAGTGAAGTTGTTTTTTTTTTTTTACACGCAGAACTATGTAGGAAGAAGAAGGCATAAGGGTGTAACTTTAGATACACTGTAATATCCCTGTTAGGAATATTCCTCAAACCCCAAAAAAAATCTAACCAAAAACGTACAAGAGATATAATAACCAGGAAGCTCAAAATGATAAAAATAACAGTGGTGCAACATATAATAATATAAACATGAAATATAAGAAAATACTCAAGAAATGCAGTGAGAAATGATAAGCCATTTTATTACACTGAGAAATAGAATGAGTACAGGAGGTGATAAGAAAGATGGCACCTCGACTTGCACAAGGCAATTGAAGAAATACACTCAGAATAGCAAAGGAATGGCCTCTCTCAGAACTGCGTGGAAGCTGCTGGAGAACTGCCGTGCTAATGCTGCTACTGGAAATCAAATGAGGATTTGGGGCTATTTCCCTCCTCAGAAAATGCTAAAACTCTAGAATCAGACTTTACTCAAGAAACCCAGAAAAACCCAGAAAGCTTTCCTTGAATAGCCGACCCCGGAAAATCACCCCCTTGGGGTTCTGCACAGTCCCCCAATGCTCTACACTGCCACTGAATGAAAACCTCCAGAAATCTACCTAAAACATCTGCCAAAACTCTCCAATATGTAAGGGCTAATCAACTGCTCAATCTCCTGGCATAAATACTGCTGCACACCCTCAATCCAGAACTACTACTAAAAAGAACTGCATCATCCCTCTCAAGACTTCAAGTCATCCAAGAAGCTCAATCCTCCTACAAAAATGCTAATGAAACTACGAATGAAATGCTAATGGAAATACCTTGCTCAAGCAGGCACTCGAAGTCCCTTAGGCTAAGGGTGAGATATCCGAATGGAGACACTCAATGCACTAAACAGTGCTGCAGACTAGCTAAACAACCAACGTGCTCCAAGTCTAAGCAACTATCTTAAATGCTCATAAATGAATGCCAAAATTAGGAAGATCTTCTTTCCTTTATAGCCTTTGCATCTCTCAATCCCAAGGCCCATCTTCTCCAGGGTAATTCCTCTCTTGCCACGTGTTTCTTCCCTTCGGCGCAGTTCCTCCAAGTGTTTGTGTGGGCTCCATCTCTGCGTCCCCATTTGGCCCCCTTGGCTCCCCTTTAAGTCACAACGTTGTGCTACTAGGAAGTGACTTTTATTCTAAAGGTGAGTCATGTCCCCTTTTCCTCACCTTTTTTTATTCATAAATAATTGGAGAAGGCAAAAATAAGAAAAATCAAATATTCAAATTAGCCATGGCTAATTAGGAATATTACACTCTCCCCCTGCAAAATGTTGCTTGTCCTCAAGTAACTGAAGTGATGGATGCTGCATTATTTTCTCACTCTCCCAAGTGGCATCCTCATCCAGCAAATTCTTCCACCTCACCAAGAATTCCCGGACCGTCCTACTTCGCAGTTGCCTTTCCCTGGTATAATAGCCTCTGGTTGCAACACCAAATGCCCCTCATCATCCATGGGTGGTAGCTCATCTGTCACTGTCACCTGCTGCCCCAATGCCTTCTTCAAGCATGATACATGAAAAAAGTTGTGAATCTTGCTGCCTTGGGGCAGCTCCAACTCATATGCAACCTGTCCAATCCTGCATATCACCCTGTATGGCCCATAAAAGTGGGGCTTGAGCTTCTCAGCCCCCTTCTGCTTTAGTGACGACTATCGGTATGGTTTTAATCATAGGTAGACCATGTCCCCTACCTAAAACTATCTCTCCACCTGACCGCTGTCAGCATACAACTTTTGCTGGTTCTATGTTGTAGCCATGTTATACTTGAGAGCTAGGAGGATATCTTGACTTTCTTGGATCCAAATCTTGGCTCTCGGAGCCTTGCTATCACCAAACATCATGTCAACAAAAGATAAAGGATGATACCCATACAAAGCATAGAATGGTGACATACCAATGGACATGTGATGTGTAGTGTTGTAGCAGTACTCCCATAGATGTAACCACTTCAGCCATGCCCTTTGCCGCCGACTGACATAGTTACGCAAGTAGCCCTCCAGCCACTTGTTAACTATCTCTGTCTATCCATCTGTTTGTGGGTGATAACTGGTACTTGGTGTCAACTCCGTCCCCACTAACCGAAAAAGCTCTTGCGAAAACCCGCCCATGAAATGGTTGTCCCTGTCACTGACGATGGTCTTAGGAAGACCATGTAACCTGAAGACCTCTCTGAAGAACAACTCGACCACTTGTGCCACTATGTAGTGTGTGGATATGGCAAAGAAATATGTGCAATTTGTCAGTCGTTCAACAACGACAAAGATACAATCCTTCCCGGTACCATGGGCAACCCTATGATGAAGTTCATCGAAATACTCTCCCATTTCCCCTCCGGAATGGGAAGAGGCTGCAATAAACCCGCGGGATGGCTCATCTCCCCCTTGTTCCTCTGACAAATGTCGCACTCCCAAATATGTTGGAGTATGTCCTCCTTGAGGCCCTTCCAAGAGAACCTCTCTTTGATGGCCCTGTAGGTTTTGGTAAACCCCTGATGGTCGATCAATGGTGAATCATGTGATGCCTCAAGTATCTTCTTCTTGAGCTAAGATCCCTCAGTCAAGAAGATCTGATCCCTATAGTAGATGATCTCATCGACCACCCTGAACTTGTCATCTTCCACCTGCCCATCCAAAACCTCACATGCAAACCTATCCTTGGAGTACTCAACTAAGAGTTGAGCCCTCCAGTCTGTGTCCAAGCTCATAAGAGACAACGTGATTGGTCTACATCAAAGAGCATATGCTACCACGTTGTTCTTACCCTTGACATACTCAATGTCAAAGTCATATGCTTGGATCTTGCTGATCCACTTCTACTGCCTCTCTTGTAGTTGCTTCTGCATCAAAAAGAATCTGAGGCTGTTGTGATCAGTCCTCACCCTGAACCTATTACCTACTAAATACTGCCAGAACTTGGCCAATGCATGCATGATGGCCAGCATCTCCTTATTGTATATAGAATACAACCTCTCGTGTGGAAGGATCTTCCAGCTCTCATAGGCTATAGGGTGAGCTCCCTACATCAATACTGCGTCGATCCCCTCTCCCGACGTGTCACACTCCAAAACAAATGGCTGCGTAAAATCTGGCAATGCAAGCATTGGGCAGTTGCTCATAACCTCCTTGAGCCTGTTAAAGGCTCGATGTGCTATGTTTGTCCAACTGAAAGCACCCTTCCTCGTCAAATCTATCAGGGGTGCAGCAAGCTGTGAGAAACTCTTGACGAACTTCTGGTAGTAAGTACAAATGCCAATGAATCCTTGCAGTTCTGTCACGTTCCTCGGCTCCGGCCACTCTCTAATGCCCCTGATCTTCTCCTCGTGGACTCTCACTCCGTCCACCCCTATGATGTGTCCCAAGTATAACATCTTCGTCAACCCAAACTCACACTTGGAGAGTTTGGCATAGAACTTATGCTCCTCCAAGATGTGCAATACTGTCTCAATATGCTAGAGACGCTCCTCCCAAGTCCTGCTGTAAATGAGGATATCATCAAAGAATACCAACACGAGCCTCCTTAAGTGACTGTGGAAGATGTGATTCATGCAAGACAGAAATGTAGCTGGGGCGTTGGTTAGCCCGAAGGGCATCACCAAAAACTCAAAGTTCCCGTAGTGACACCTCAAGGCAGTCTTGGGAATGTCCTGCTCCCTCACGCAAATTTGGTGGTACCCAGATCTCAAATAAATCTTTGAGAAGAACTGTGCTCCCCTCAACTCGTCCATCAACTCATCGATCCTAAGTGTAGGGTACCTGTTCTTCAGGGTCTTTTTGTTCAAGGATCTGTAGTTAATGCACATCCTCAATGTGTCGTCCTTCTTCTTCACCAACACCACTGAATAAGAAAAAGGACTCATGCTCGGCCGAATGTGCCCAAGAGCTAGCAACTCCTGAATGGCCCACCCAATCTCATATCGATAGGCCTTGGGATGCCTATAGGGGGTAGTAATCACTGCCTGTATGCCCTACTCAAGGTCAATGGTGTGCTCAAACCCCCGGTCCGGTGGTTGTCCCGACGGAATCTCCCCAAACACTATGGCACACCGGTCGAGGATGCATTGTATCTCTAGATGTATCGTCTGCCCTGTAGTCCATGGCTCTGATGCATGCAGCTCCACCTCCCACTCTACATCTCCCTTCCGGAAGACTGCCTCCATTCGATGAACTAAAATAGTTTGAGGCAGATATGTATGTTGTCCTCGTACCTTCTCATGCCTCCCTGTCTTCTCATCATCCCACACCATCTCTAAGGTCTTCCAATCTGTCATGACCTTCCCTAGAGTGATAAGCCACTGAACACCCAGTATCATGTTGGTGTCCAGAATATTGACCACGAAAAAGTGATCAGTCAATGTATAGGTTTCCATCGTCATTGATAGCTCTGGAACATAACGAGCACACATCATGGTTTGATCTCTTGGGACCAAAATTGAAAACCCATCGAAGCTCTTGGTCTCTATACCTCTCTGCTCAACCATCTGTGCGTTGATGAAGTTGTGTGTCGCCCCACTGTCGACCAAAACTAATACTCGCTGGCCACGTACTGTCCCCCGTATGCGTAGCGTCAAATACTCGGGAACTCCTCGCAATGCTGCAAGGGCTCCTCCGGTAGGTGCAAAGGCTGCATCACCTGCTGCTACTAGTGGAGGTGGCAAGGGACCCTGCACTACATGACTATCTCTTGTCTCCACATCATCCTTCTCATCCTCTTCCCCGCTGCTCTTGGAGAAGACCTCAATAAAATGTGCTTTGCCAGCAACACATCTATGTCCTACTGCCCACGACTCCTGACAGGTAGAGCACAACCACTTCTTCTTCAAATCCCTCTTGGCATCATCGTCAATCTACGCTCGTCCCGGATTCCCCTTTAGATGGGGAATCCTCACATCCTTCCCCTTAGACTAGAAATTCTGTCTCTGGGGTTAAGGTGTCCGGGTCTTGGGTAAGACATCCTATAAATCTCGGGTCCTGCTGATAGCATCCTGGAGTGTGGCTGGTCTAGTGGATCAGACTAAACCCTGAAGTGGCTCTGCTAACCCCTCAACGTACATATAGATCCTCGATGCCGTGGATAGATCTGGCACCATCACCTAAACCCTCAAGAAATCTGCAATGTAGGTCTCTAGGCTCCTAGTTTGTTTGAGCCTTGTCAGCTCAACAAAGTGCTGCTCTGGATCCCTCCAGACGAACCTCTCTATCAATCTCCTAGTGAACTCGGCATACATTATCACTGTGGAATTCCTGAGTGTAACCATCCCATGGAACCACCAATCTTGGGCCTCACCATCCAAATGTAATGTCGCCACCTTGATGGCCTCTGTCTCCCACATCTACTTAAGCTGGAAGTAAATGTCCAGCTTCTCCACCCAAGACTTTGCTGAACTATTTGATGAACCATCAAATGTAGGCAAGTGGAATCTACTAGCTGCACGGTGGGTGTCACCATCATGATAATGCCAGTATCCTCTGTGATGGTCGTGGGGTCTACTATCCTGTTGGAGTCGAACAAAGTCTTTGAATGAGAGAGCCTCCCTAAACTCTTGCCCATAGGCCTGGTACTCTGCAAAATAATCGCCCATATGACCGGGCTCTACCTCTTGCTGGGCTCTAGCCTCATGTCTACACCTAAGAAAGTGGGAATGGTAGAGTGTGTAGGGGCATGTGAGGCCACCTGCTGAGTAGTATCACGCTACTCTGGAAAATGGTGGGATGCACCTGATCCCTCACCAACCTGGAAAATCCGTGGGCTCTCACGCTGTCTAGCCTCTACTGCCATGAATCTTTGCCCCATCACCTCAATCCGCCTCGACAGATCCTGCACTGATTTGAGGAACATATCCACAAATCTCTTTCCATCCTCATCTACCATCAAATCCTCCTTCTCTGCGTCCACCACAGGCTCCCTTTGTTCTGCGTCCACCACCAGAACACAATCTCCCTCTCCGTAGGTATTCTCCAACCTACGCCCAGTGTCTCTGTATCTCCTACCTCTGTAATTGATCCAAACTTAAACAGGAATGAAACAAATTATAGATATAACCATAAACACAGATATGCAGCGGAAATAATACTTCATTTCATTAATGTAAAGTACTGAAATATGCTTACAAAAAGTAGTGGAAATAAACCAGCTAGGGCGATGGTAGCTTATCTCTGTGAAGAGATGTGGTGGCTACATGCCTCTGAACTATGTTACAATGAGGCTCGAAGGCCTATTTATTGTTGAGAAGCAGTGGAAAACCCTTAACATTCCAAAACCTAACCCTAGAAGATGAAACGCCAAACTATGGGCCCCGTTTGGGTAAATTGGTACATCAACTTCTCGGGGTTGTAGCTTTGGCATACGATCTATGTTGATGCGTACAATAGCCCGTTAGAAAGATCTATTCGAGCACTACCACTTTGGTAAGGGCAACATCGGTCCATGGACCCATGTTGCCCCCATATTTCCCAAAAAATGTCATTTAGGGTCTCAAAATGGCTCTGGAAATTTAGGACCCGAAAAACTACTAAAAATAGTAAGTTGTGCTAAAATTAAGGAAACTAAAAATGTTGAGAGAAACAATGGTGGGGGTCTAGGTGGACTTGGTAGGTGGCCACCAATATCCACCTGGATCATTCCTCCCCCCTTAGAAAGCAATTGTCCCCATTGCTTTGAGTTCCTCCATGAGATGAGGAAACTTTTGCTGAACTTGGTCCTTGGTGAGCCACTTGCCCTAGTGAAGGAGTTGGCCTACTTTGACAACTCGATACAGTTGGATATTCTGTTGATGAGTGTTCTTGATCTGTGTGTCCATGATTTGATCAGCTGCAGCTTGTTCCATGCAATCTAGATTTAATTCTATGGGTGTCAGTTGTTCTGCAATGTCGGATGTGTCTAACAATGGTGGAAAGTATAGCCAAAGGTGGTCCACATTGAACACTGGGTGTAGGCCAATGAATGGGGGAATGCTAAGCTCAAATGCATTGTCTCCCACAGCCTTAGTAATGGTGTAAGGACCATATCAGAGTGGTCTCAGTTTCCGATAAGCTCCAGTAAGGCGTTCCTTTTGCAAAAGTAACCAAACTTTGTTGCCCACCTGAAACTTGTGTGGCACCCGATGTTGATCATATCGCTACTTGTACTTGGCATTTGATTTCTCCATAATGTCATGGACCTGCTGGCAAATATGTTGGATGTGCTCAATGAAGCTTGTTTCCTTGTCTATTTCGGACTGGACATGAGCCGAATCTGTGTGAGTAGCTGCAAGTGGCATGGCCACATCAATGGGGCATAGTGGCTGGAATCCCAAGCCCACCTGAAAAGGGCTGTGGCCAGTCGAGCTGTGAAGAGCTCGATTGTAGCTATGCTGAACATAGGGGAGGCTCTCGTCCCATGTGCGTGGATGCTTTGAGTTGTACATGCGCAGAATGTGTACAATCATCCTATTGACAACCTCTGTCTGGCCATCAGTTTGAGGATGGAAGGCTATGGACTTAGTGAGTTTGGTGTCCCGCATTGACTAGAGACTAGTCCAAAATGTACCGAGGAACCGACTGTCTTGATCTGAGATGATAGACTGTGGGATCCCAAAGTGCACCCACACTCGTTCAAAGAAGAGTTTAGTAGTGGCTTCTGTTGTGATATTCTTCTTGTAGGTTGCCATAATGTCCATCTTCAAGAACCTATCGACGACCACAAAAACACATTCATTTCCATGCTTAGTGGAAGGAAGTCCTGACATGTAATCCATGGAGATGGATTCCCAGGGTCGACTAGGGGTATTCAGCGGGGTATAGAGGCCTTGCTTCTTGATGGTCGATTTGGCAATGGCACAGGCAGTACATGATCTGATGTACTTCCCGACATCCTGTTGAAGATTCGGCCAATAGAAATACTTTTGTAGTACTGCCACCGTTTTCTTGAACCCGAAATGCCTAACAGCCCGACTGTAGTGTGCTTCCCAAGTCATCTTGGCATGCTCACTTGAAGGAACATAAAGGTGACCCAGGTGGCATAACAGGGCATCCTGGAGGTGAAAATCTGGAACATGCTGACCCTCTAAGAGTGTCTGGCATGTGTGGCTGAATTCTCGGTCACATTTGTAGAGAAGTGGCCAATCAGAAGTCTCATGCCCACAAGAGTTGAGCACGATGATTAACATCATGATTGGTGGTCCACTGAGGCAATCTGCAACATTATTGGTGCTACCCTTCTTATACTTGATATTTAAATGGCACTGTTACAGGTATGTAGACCACTTCTGATGGCGATCATTCTGCAATTTCCCTTGGGTCTGAATGAACTGCAGGGGTTGGTGGTCTGTGTGGATGACCATTTCCTTCCCCAAAATGTAATGCTTCCATTGTCGGCAGGCCTGCACAATGGAAAACATCTCTTTATCATAAGTGGCATACTTCCGGGCTGTGTCTGAAAGTGTTTCATTGTGATATGCCACTGGATGCCCGTGTTGAGTAAGGACTGCCCCAATAGCACAGTCAGAGGCATCTGTCTCGACCTCAAATGGTTGTTGTAAATCTGGTAATGCGAGCACTGGTGTTGTGCAAAGGAAATATTTCAACTCTATGAATGACTTCTATTGAGATTCATACCAAAAGATTTTTTCTTTCGCGCCTCCCTTGGTGACTTGAGTCAAGGGCCAAGTGATATGAGAAAACCCCAACACGAACCTGTGGTAGAAGTTGGCAAGACCTAGAAAGCTGTGGAGCTCTGTCAGAGTGGTTGGAGATGGCCAATCTCAAATGACTTAGATCTTGGCTGGATCCTCATGCACCCCCTGTTCATCAATAATGTATCACAGATACTGAACCTGGGTCATGCCAAAAGTGCATTTCTCCAAATTGGCACATAGCTTGTGTTGCCGCAATGTTTGGAGAACCTATCGGATGTGGTGGAGGTGCTCTTCCCAACTCTGGCTGAAGATCAAAATGTCATCCAAGTATATCACTACAAATGAGTTGGTGAATGGCCGCAAGATGTCATCCATTAGCCTCATGAAGGTTGCAGGAGCATTTGTCAATTTGAAAGGCATAATCAACCATTCGAAAAGGCCCTCCTTGGCTTTGGAGGCAGTGTTCCACACATCAAAGGGTTCGTTTAGTACCTGGTGATATTCTGACTTTAGATCGATCTTGCTGAAATGTTTTTCCGCCTTTAGTTGGTCCAAGAGGTCATCCATCCATGGGATCGAGTACCTGTTACGGACGGTGATCTTGTTCAGTGCCCGATAGTCAATACAGAGTCTCCAAGTCCCATCCTTCTTCTATACCAACACGATCATGCTCCCAAAAGGCGATGAACTCGAACTTATGTGACCTTTCTGCAGTAGCTCCTAAATCTGCCTCTTGATTTCATCGTTCTCCAGAACAGAGCGTCGCTAAATTGGTCCATTGGGTAGCAGCGCACATGGGGTCAGATCGATGGAGTGCTTGACCTGACAGTGTAGAGGAACCCCTGCAGGGAGGTGAAGATGTCCTCGTACTTCTCCATGACCTTGTCCATCTGTAGTTGTCGTGCGGAGGGGACTTGTCTAGAGGTCGTGGCCACCATCTTCTTCTTCCCTTGAGCGCATATCATCAGGAAAACAAATTTCCCGATTATGGAAATGAGCTTACTACATTGTCTTGTAGTAATCAAAGAGATGGAGGTATGTAGTGCTACCTCTGGTATCTTGTACAAATTATTTCCCAACGTAATAATAATATCATGGGGCCTTGATTCATACACAGCATGTCGCTTCCACAAGTATGGTTGTCCTAATAATACATCACAAACTTCAAGGGGAGCAATGTCACACAATACCTCATCCGTGAAGGGCTTGATGTTGTATGGAAGGCGACATTGTTGGCTCACACGAAGATCCCGTCCTTGGTGAAGCCACCCGATGGTGTACAATTATGGATGTGCTGTGGTCGGTAAGCCCAACCGATTCACGACCTCTACCGAAATGAGGTTCTTTTGGCTCCCGCTATCGAAAATGAACTGTAGCGGGGAGCCCTTTACCCACATCTGGGAGTGGAAGAGACACTCCTCCTCCTCTGGATCTTCGGGTTCCTTTTTCTGGATCTTGGCGGTAGCAACAGTGGCGTTGGGATCCGCATCAATGATCTGCTTCCCTTTGTCATTCCCCTTGTCGGGTCCTGACTCAGAATCGGAACACGCATATGATTCTGAAACCTTTAGCTCAGTCACCAGTGACTGCTTGGCCCAACACTCACTTGTGTTGTGAGTGGAGCTCTTATGGAACTCACACCATTTTCCCATGTCCTTTTTCGGCTTCGCAGCATTGTTCTTTGCTTGCAGCTTTGGTGGGTTGTCTTGGGCTGTCCCGCATTGGCTTTGTCCTTTGTTTTGTGGTTTAGGGGCACCTTTCCCTTGCTTCGGATTTGCAGATCCAAAGTCTTGCTTCTTTTGTTTAAACTTCTGCTCAACCTTCATGGCATATCATTACGTTGTGTCGAGCGAGGAGATGTTCAGGAATTCTATTTCTTCATGGATGTACTTGTGCAGGTAGTTGCGATATTTGAGCATCAAATGTTGCTCTGAATCCTTGATACCCAACTTTGTGCTAAGGGTATGGAAAATATTGGTGACTTATGGCATGTCTTGGTCCCTTCCCTACCACAGCGTGGTCCACTTTATGTATTCATCCTCATAGCTTCCGACAGGGTAGTACTACTCCTTGATGGCATCCTGGAATGAATTCCAAGTGGGTGCGGCTGAAAATAGTGAGCCGGTATTTTCATCCTTCATCTCGCAGTAGGTTTCCCACTAGTCCTTGACGTGGGGGGCTACTTTGAGAAGAGCGAAAACAATCTTTTCCCAACTTGAAAATTCATGAACAGAAAAATAACCCTCTAACAGATTTAACCATTAATCTATGCATCTATCTGACCCTCGAATATGGGAATTTCAAAAATTAACTTGTACCTTAAAGGGTGTGGCATTTCTAGAGTAGTTGCTGGAAGCCAATGCGTCACTTTTGGGTAGCCGTTGAAGGATCTGGGCAAAGCTGTCCATCATCGCGTTCCAATGTCGCTCAAGGGCTTCTTCGAGCAAGATTTTGATAGGATCTCCTCCCCCCTCATATTTCTTCTCATCTGCCATGGGAGGCCATCAGGATTTGCGAGGTTGGTCTTGCAAAGGTTCAACCAGTTCAAGCCCTAACTCCTTATATCCCGACCTCGTTCGGGACATGGAAAGAAAAACAAAGAAAAATCAGACCACTCTGATACCACTGATCCAGACTTAAACAAGAACACAACAAATTATAGAGATAACCATAAACACAGATATGCAACGGAAATAATACTTCATTTCATTAATGTAAAGTACTGAAATATGCTTACAAATAGTAATGGAAATAAACTAGCTAGGGCAATGGTAGATTATCTCTAAGAAGAGATGTGGTGGCTACATGCCTTTGAACTGTGTTACAATGAGGCTTGAAGGCCTATTTATTGTTGAGAAATAATGGAAAACCCTTAACATTTCAAAACCTAACCCTAGAAGATGAAACGCCAAACTATGGGCCCCGTTTGGGTAAATTGGTACATCAACTTCCCAGGGTCATAACTTTGGCATACGATCTCCGTTTGACACGTAAAATAGCTCGTAGAAATATCTATCCGAGCACTACCACTTTGGGAATGGAAACATCAGTCCGTGGACCCATGTTGCCCCTAGATTTCCCAAAAAACGTCATTTAGGGCCTCAAAACGGCTCCAGAAGTTCAGGACCCGAAAATCTGCTAAAAATAGTAAGTTGTGCTACAATTATGGAAACTGAAAATGCTAAGAGAAACAATGGTGGGGGTCCAGGTGGACTTGGCAGGTGGCCACCAATATCCACCTGGATCAGTAATAGATGTAGGATTTTTCCTCGGGTGTCATAGATTGCTAGCTCCACAGGCTGAGCCAGATCTATGCTCTGATACCATTGTAATATCCCTTTTAGGAATATTCCTCAAACCCCATTAAAACTCCAACCAAAAATGTACAAGAGATATAATAACCGGGAAGTTCAAAATGATAAAATAACAGTGGTGCAGCATATAATAATATAAACATGAAATTTAAGTAGATACTCAAGAAATGCAATGATAAATGCTAAGCCATTTTATTATACTGAGTAATAGAATGAGTACAGGAGGTGATCAGAAGTATGGCACCTCGACTTGCACAAGGCAAGTGAAGAAATACACTCAGAATAGCAAAGGAATGGCCTCTCTCAGAACTGCGTGGAAGATGTTGGAGAATTGCCATGTTGTTGCTGTTGCTGGAAATCAAATGAGGATTTGGGGTTGTTCCCCTCCTCAGAAAATGTTGAAACTCTGGAATTGGACTCTGCTCAAGAAACCCAGAAAGCTTTCCTCAAATATCTGACCCTGGAAAATCACCCCCTTGGGGTTCTGCATAGTCCCTCAATGCAATGCTCTGCGCTACCACTGAATGAAACCCTCTAGAAATCTTCCTGAAACCTCTGCCAAATCTCTCTAATATGCAAGGGCTGATCCCCTGCTCAATCTCCCAGCACAAATCCTGCTACAAACACTCAATCCAAAACCACTGCCAGAAAGAACTGCGTCATCCCTCTCAAGACTGCACAGTCATCCAAGTAGTTCAATCCTCCTACCAAAATGCTAATGAAACTACGACTGAAATGCTAATGGAAATACCTTGCTCGAGCAGGCACTCGAAGTCCCTCAAGGCTAAGGGTGAGATCTCCAAACAGAGACACTCAATGCACTAAACAATGCTGTAGACTAGCTAAACAGCCAACGTGCTCTATGTCTAAGCGACTATCTCAAATGCTCATAATTGAATGCCAAAATGAGGGAGCTCTTCTTTCTTGTATAGCCTTTGCCTCTCTCAATCCCAAGGCCCATCTTCTCCATCGTAATTCCTCTCCTGCCACGTGTTTCTTCCCTTCTGCACAGTCCCTCCAAGTGTCTACGTGGGCTCCATCTCTACGTTCCCCTTTGGCCCCCTTGGCTCCCATTTAAGTCACAATGTTGTGCTACTAGGAAGTGACTTTTGTTCTAAAGGTGAGTCATGTCCCCTTTTCCTCACATTTTTTATTCATAAATAACTATAGAAGGCAAAAATAAGCAAAATCGAATATTCCAATTAGCCATGGCTAATTAGGAATATTACATACACATAATAGTTTAAAATATGTAAAGATTGTCACAAATATAGTTTTGTATTTATGGTTTAAAAAAATCTATGAAAAATAACACTTAATATTGTACTCTCTTTTTATATTAAATATAAAAAGTTATTGTTTTTTCATATTAAAAAAAAAAAAACAAAAATAGCTAAAATACCGATATAGATAGATATCTTGATTTGTTTTAGTGTAAATAATAATTATTAAATATGAATCCATCTTTTGTTAAGAATGACTGAAAGCACTCATATATTTCACACGAAGGTGTATGTGCTCAACACACACACACTTTACATTTGGAGATTACTCTAATATATAGAGTTTCTCAGATCTAATTTATTCCTAACTTAGAAGCAGTGGTTGCGAGAATTTCTCAACCATCTCAAATATAGGATGTAAGCATTAAATCCAACATCCCCTCTTAATGCTTACATTACATAAATTTATTGAATCATCCACAAACAACAAAACACACAGTCATTCTCTAATTGCTTTACAACTTATCCTTATAGACTCCATCAAGTTGCCTCAAAACCCTCGTAAAGGTGTAGTTGACAAGTTGGATTCTTGAGTTCGACTCTTGAACTCCCTAATCAAGGACCTCCCGAAGTCAATTACTGAACAACGTCCCAAACTGTCGCATAACCTCATTAGAAGACCACTTCCATGTCTTCAATGAATGAGGGATTCTTCCCAAGATCTGTAACTACCGTACTATCTGGACAGCCATCCATGTTGAGCCTTTTCACTGAGTTGTTCTAAAAAAGTTTAAGAGGTTCAAATTTGTCATTGAATTCATGATCATAATTCAATGGATATTCATATGTGGCTATATTTGTTGATTCTTTCCCTTTTAATAGATCTTTGGCACAACTTCTACGATTCCACATTGTATGCCCAATTTTCCTGCAATTAGTAGCATTCAATTTCACTTTTGTTTGCATTTTTCTTTTTCATCCTTGTTTTTGTAAACAATGTGTTTTCTCTTGGAGAGTTCTCTTTCGTATCCTCCAGTTTTAGTCTATTTTCTTCTGCAAGAAGTGTTGCAATTATCTCATACAATTTTTGTGAAGACATTTGACTCAAAGTGAAGATGACATTACTATAACTTGAAGGAAGACTATTTAGTAATATTGCTTTAGCATCTTCATCCTTTACCTTGGCACCTACTTCAGCTAATTGTCTTATAAGACACATTAAATTTTTTACATGAGTGGACATAGATGTCTCTTCATTCATTTTCAATCTAAATAATTGCAATTTTATGGAAAATTTTGCATTTGTAGCTTTTACACCAAATAGCTGAGTCAAATGTTCTAATATTTCCATAGATGGTTTAGTGAGATCTATAAGATGTAGTTGTGAATCCGAAAGAGAAAGTCCAATAATGGACTCAGCTTTGTCATCTCTATTTTTCCATTCAATTAACTATTTAGCATGTGTAGCTACTACTTCTGAACCATTCACTATGCCCCACATATTTTTCTTCATTATTTGCATTTGAATTTTTACTTTCCATGAAGGGAAATTTGCACCACTAAAGTTGTCTAAAACCATAAACTCCATGATCAAAAAAGACTATTACAAAAATACTTCTTTAAACTTCAACACCGAGGTACCTTTCTGTAATTCAAAAAATGCTTTGGTTGCTTTGTGAAAGTGGTATGCCTCGGAGCATATTTGAACAAGACAAAACAAAACAATGTTGTACAGTGAACTCATGGAAAGAAAACAATCAACGCTTCATGACTTATTCTAACTCATGATAACAACAAATCTCCAGCGCACCAGTCTCCAACTACGCCTCCAATCTCCTATAGCTGACAACAAGCTCCTCCCATCCCATTTTAAACGATAGTTCATTTAAAACAAGGGAGAAACGACTTCCAGACATAGACTTCCAGAAGGAGACTATGAAATCCCTACGTTATCTAACATAATAGCTGCGACGACATCTCTGAGTCCTTCAACAAGACAATGCATAGAGAACGGATTTCCATGCATACGATGGCCCTTCGTTACTTCTCATGGAGGGACTGGTTGCTTGAATCGACAGATCTACGTCATAGGTAGGCAATAGTTGTTTGAATTAATAGATTGATTCCCTCTTTGTCACTTCACCCACATTCTTCATAATTGATCCAGCTACGCTACAAAAAGGGCCTTGCTTTTCCTTCAGTGCAATGGATTCTTTGTCTGTGGCTCTCATCAGATCTCAATCTTGCAGCATGTTCAATGACAATTTTTCACTCAGAAACCTCAACCACGTTTTAGGGAAACTCAACTCCAACCTTGAGCTCCGATACCATGTTAAGAATAGTTGAAAGCACTCGCATATTTCACACAAAAGTGTATGTGCTCAACACACACATACTTTACATTCAGAGATTACTTTAATATATAGAAACTTAGATTACTCTAATAGATAGAGTTTCTAAGATCTAATTTATTCTTAACTTAGAAAGAAAAATTGAGAGAATTTCTCAACCATCTCAAATCAACATCTCAAATAACATAACAATATAAATAGATATCTTGAATATATATCTTGAATATATTGATTTGTTTTTAGTGTAAATAATAATTATTAAATATAAATCCATCTTTTCCTAAATAAGATGATAATAATATAAAACTTAAGTTATAAAATATAAAAAGCAATGAATGATTCACTAATGATTCACTCAATGCCAGCCTGATGATTACTGTTTGCATAGCGTGATTTACGTAATGGATGGGTAAGGGGTTGAATGAATCAAAGTCCTTTGTCTCCTTTGTGGGTACTGTATTGTACACGACATTTGGCATTCTCTTTATTTTGACGTACCCTCCGACCAATAATTTGTCGTACAGTCACAATTATCATGATATTATTACCTTGACGCCGACGAATCTCCTCCGCTACGGCATGGAACTCCACACAAAATACAAGCCACAATGGTCAAAAGGATCAGTGCAACTTTGTATTATTATGATTGCCACGTTCGTGTCTTGCACTTATCCCGCTCATTATTATTATCATTATTTTGATATGCTGGCGAATCTGTCCCATTTCTGCACGCTATCTCACACAAAATACAATGTAGAAACGACAAAAACATGTGTGGAATTTCTATTTTTATATAATTTCCACTTTCGTGTGAACATTTATCACGATTATATTAAAACAGCCAGAACAATAATCAACCATCTGCTTTGGACCTCATAATTTGATCCATTTCCTGCGACGAAGAATTCGATCAATACCTCCCCCTACTCGACAATAACGGTCAACTCTAACACAGAGACTTGGTTACCACGCAAACTCTAATCGTGTTAAGCAGATAAAAAGCAATAACACAACAACCCACAGAGATTCCGATGGAATGCACTAGTGATGAGAAAATAAGGAACAAAGAGATTTCGATTGAATGCAGTCGACGTTAGAAGTAGCAAACAGGTTGTGCTAATTGTGTTCACTTTGCCATCCATACCTCATTTGTTTCTTGATGGAAATGTGGCCAACATCCCACGTTGAACAATCTGAGATTCTTAGTCACACTTGAAAAAGAAGTTGAGCTGGATAATGTTAGTGGGCATCAACAAAATATATATATATTATAAAAAGAAAATGGCTTCACCCATTTTTTAATAAGAAAAAAATAATATATGTATTAATGTAGGAATATTTACATATTGAAAAAGTGATATGCTTTGATAGCAACATAGTATAATAAGGTAGTGTAAAAACAGAGCACATTGAGATAATGGATACATTGCAAGGAAAGTCACAATATGTATACTAAAAGATATGTATGAGTATGAGAATTCATCAAAGTTACCAGGATAACTTCCAGGTTGATATGGATATAAAACGAAACTAACTAGTTGGGATAAAACCAAAAGATAGTAAAGAGATCACACCTTCCGCAAATAGGTAGAAATCGTTTGGCAAAAAGAAAAATACCTGATAGATACCAAAAAACAGAGTGGATCAAGTACCCGGCCAAGAGAAATCTTCAATCTGAAATGTGGTTGAGCCCATTTGTATCTCCATTTTCCATATGCCACGCTAGCTCGCTAGTCCCATCTTTGACAAAATATCAGCTTTTTGGTTATGGAGTTTGTCCACGTGTTTAACATTGTAGTCCTTTATCCTGTACCATAATGCATCTATACTGTTCATCCATCTTGTTAATATGGGAAGCTTTACGACTGATTTCCTTTTGACATGATCAATGATGATTTGTTCTGAATGTTAAAAAATGTGCCCAGATGAAGAAGACCAGCCAAAGCCATTGCTTCAACTTTGTTGTTCGTACCCTTTCCTCCATTCCAAAAAATGGAGATTTTCTGCTCTTCATTCATTTCAATTAGAACGCCACAAGCACATGTACCCTGCTGAGAAGCCCCATCAAAAAAAGCACGTGGGAAGCCCATATGTAAAACTGCATTGTTCCTTGAAATTTTGTTTTTGTTTTTATGATCAATCATCTTTTCGATAAAGCTAATGCACATTTTGCAATTGGGCCTTTCAATAACACAAATGCACAATTGATGAAGGATGGCAAAAGAAATTATATTGTCATTGTTGATTGCTTTGGATGGAAGTTCTTATTATATGATAATATAAGTTAATTATGTTAATTCTTCCATGTTATAGGATAATATAAGTTCATTATGTTAATTATACTAATTGAATTTAAATGTGAATGATAGTAAAAAGCATTTCAGAATTTTTTTTGCCAAAAATTCTTTAATGACAAAGTTAAAGTTATTAAGACAATATATTTAATATATAAGAAATTAATTTGTATAAGAAAGGAAAAGAACACATTTAACTTTAAGCTTTAAATTAATTAGAAGTTATGATGAATTGGATTAAAACTTTAATAATGTTTTCTCATTCCATATTCTCGCTGATACTATTATAATTAGCACATCCATTTATATTAAATACTTGGTGATGAGAGGTATCAAAATACTAAATTAATTAAATTATAATTTTATTTTAAATTATAATTATAAAAGAATTCTCACACACACACATATATATATATATATAAAATGTAGCAAATTTTTATCATAAAAATCCACTCCTTTACTATACAGATTTTTGTGATGTAAATAAGTTTTGTTACAATATTATGGTTTACTAATACTATATGGCTAAAATAATAATCATATTAAAAAAATATATAAAAAATTAAATAATAAATTTTAATTTTAATCTTAATTTGGAATTACTATTAAAAATATTTTTACAATTAATTTTTATATCTATTTAAAATTATTAATAATTAAATTAAAATTCTAAAAACCCCATTTCAAAATAAACATAATTATCTACACAATTTAAAAAACCATAACAATAACTTAGTTTCTTAGTTTTCGCCGCATTTATTCTCTAAATTATGAATAACTAATGCCATTGCATGATTAAAAAAGGGAGGGAAACCTTATGATCTTAATGATGGGAGACTTTGATCAAATAAACTTATGTTGCTTTTGTCTTTTAAAGGCGGGAAGTTTGGGTTGATTAAAATGCTCAAGCTTAAAACTCTTCTCCTCTTTTTTTTTAATACCCAAAATGGTTATGAGTGGGAAACTTACTAGCCATAAAATTTTATTTAATGTCAAAATTCACGGTGCATATAATATAAATTTACAAGTTTATTTGCAACATCTACACATGCATATGTTCTTCATTACAAGGGTGAAATTAAATATGTAGTTGTGCAAAACCAATTTTCAAAAAATGAATGATGTCATATTTGATATTTAAATTAAGTTTTTACGGACATTTTTTATTATTTAATTAAAATTAAAAAAATTTTAATTTTATAGTTATAATTTTTTTATGTAATGAATTTGCGAATGTTGTAAAAAGATAAAATGTAAGAAAATTAATTTGCTTTCTAAATATATAGCATTTATTTATAGGAATTGTGTTCATGTGAATTTTGAGTTTTCTTAATGTTGATATGTTATTTGTAGAACAAAATATAATGGGTATTTTTGTTACTACAACTTTTGAGTATTTAAAAGATGAAATTTTGTTACAAAAGCTTATGGAATTGTAAATGGAATTGTAAAGAACTTGTTTTTGTGCACAACATTATATATCTATATATATATATATAGATAAGCCATTATATCTTTGAAATTACAAGGTTTTTGCTAGTGCAATATAGAAGGGTCTTAGAATTATCAAATAATCATTTTTTAGATTGTAGGTCTTAGTGTCCTTTAGTGCACCATACATGGGGGCTTCACTCAATGAACCTCTGACATATCATGTGCGTTCATTACATACTAAACAATACCCCTAATTTGACTACATATTGGAAAATGCCTCTAAAGATCACATTATTTAACCCGCTGCCAATATGAACCCAATACGCCTTCCCAATTTAAAAAACCCCTACCTTCACTAGATATTGTAGGTATCCATTTTTCATTAACATTTTGTATGCCACTTGAGACTTTTTCATTAACTTTGAGCTCCATTTTTTTATACCTGCCAATATAAAAACCCTTTACCCCTTAATATATGCTCAATATATTATGTCATTTTTTTCTTCATTATATATCCCCCAAGATGAATGCATGTGGGATGGTATTTCTCCTCAGTGAATCCCCCATGGCACCATATAACTTTTTTTCCAAATGTTTAAGGCCCCCAAAAGGTATGCAATTTAGGATTTTGATATACACCGAGAGAAAAATGTATTGAAAATAGTAAACCCTATTATAATAATTATTATTTTTTAACTATGTATTTAGAATCTAGACATTTGACTCTATGTGTGTGTAGGTTCATAGACAATGGATTTGTCTAGCTTATAGAAAAACATGAAAGTTGTGTGTGTGTGTGTTTCTAAAAAAATATTGTTTTCATGTATTTGCAGTTGAAACCACCAAATTCATGAACCCGAACATATGTTTGAAGCAACCAAGGCATCGTGCATATATGAATCCCACAAAGAATATTTTAAATTAAAAAAAAAATTGTGTATTTGTTTTTAGCACCAACAACACGTTTTTTGTTCCTAGTGCCAAAAACACATGCACGTACCTACTGCTAGGAGTGTGCACGTGCTCATGTAGCTAGTGGCTTTAACACATAGGAAATTATTGACATGGGTATAGGAGAGTGTGTGACAGAGGGGTATAGAAGGGTCAAGAATATAAAGAGAGAAAGAAAGAGAGAGACAAAGGTAGAGTGAGGGGTGGGGAAAAATAAGTTGGTGGGAAATTGTTAAGGTGAATTTGGGATGGGGGAGGAGGGTAAGAGTGGGAGGGATAAAGGGTCCAATGGAGGGGGGCAGGGGGGGGCGTCAGGTGAGTAGGGAAGAATGAGTTGTTGGCTAAGGAGAGAGAGAGAGAAGAGTGAGAGTCAAAAGTGAAAGCAATAGGAATAGGGTGGGAAAGAGAGAGGGAGGAAGCTATTTGGTTAACAATGGAAAAAGAGAGAGAAAAAGTTGGAGGGGGGTGTTATGAAGGAGGAATTGAGAGAGATATAGAGATAGGGAGGAGATCAACAATGTGAGTAAGTGATAGTGTGGAGGGAGAGAAAGTGAGAGGGGGAGAGAGGGTGCAGGGGGAAGAGAGAGTAAGAGTGAGAAACAGAGAG